>CABHPR010115381.1:28591-44510 GCA_902168415.1 Peromyscus melanophrys | reverse complement strand
TGTGTGTGTGTGTGTGTGTGTGTGTGTGTGTGTGTGTGTGTGTGTGTTATTTTGATCAACTTGACTCAAGCTAAAGTTATTTGGGAAGAAGAATCTCAGTTGAGCCTCCATCAAATGGCCTGTTGGCAAGTCTATAGGACATTTTCCTGTTTAATAATGTGGGAGGATCCAGCCCACTGAAGAGTGACACCACCCTTGGGCCTGAGTTCTCTAAGAAAGCAGTCTGAGCAAAGCCATGGGAAGCAAGCCAGTAAGCAGCACCCCTCCCTGGTTCTGCTTCAGTTCCTGCCCTGACTTCCCTGAATGATGAACTACAAATGTAAGTAGGAATAAACCTTTTCCCAACTTGCTCTTGGTCATAGTGTTTTACCACAACAATAGGAACCCAAACTAAGAAGCCTTCCTTTCAAAACTATTTTTTTTGTTCAAGCTTTGTGGTAGGTGCTTGTAATCCTAGCCACTCTGCAGGTATCTCGCCTTCCATTCTCCTGCATCCAAATCCACTATTCACCTACCTCCTGGGTACATTCTGACCTTTCAGTTCAAGGCAGGTCTTAGGCATGTGTTGGCTTCCTATCTCCTCATTTCTAACACTTAAACACTTGGAAGAAATATCAAAAAACTTCCACCTCCTTGTGGCTTCCTCTGTTCTGCCCTGTAGCATGTGTTAGTTGTGACTCACAAGGCCTATCTCATCCTCTCTCTTTGCTTGGCACCTGAAAGTGTCTGTGTCCTTCCAGAGCGCAAGTTCCTTGACTTGATGTATATGATTTGAGGTTCCTCTGTGCAGCTTTGCACTTTATTTTAATGTTATTTTATGTGTATGGATAGTGTTTACCTTGCAGGTATGTCCCACATTCAAGCCTGCTACCCCAGAGACCAGAAGGTGTTGGATGCCCTTGAACTGTGAGCTACCTTGTAGGTGTTGGGAATTGAACCTGGGTCTTTTTGAAGAGTGGCTCTTAACTGCTGAGTCACCTCTCTAGTCAGTTATTTTCTTCATTGAAGGGTACCAGCTACATTGAATGAAGCCCTACTCAATGCCCTCATTTAACTTGATTATCTTTGTAAAGATGCTATCTCCAAGACATGTTCTAATTGCTTCTGTCTGGGCCTGTGATTAATATATAAAGTGGAGTATCAAGTCACATTGTAGTGCTCTGGACATTATCATATTAGCATATTTGAGGAGCAGTACACCATTCAATTCATAACGCTGAGATACAGAGCCTAGTAAGAAACACAGCCAGAATGAAGGAGGGGACTCATCCTACTCTGGGAGGTCTGTACTTCTCAAAGAATCAAATGGGGCAAAGAGAAGCACCCAGACATCTTCAAGAAGAGAGAAGTGGTCTGTTTATAATGAGCAGTAGCATAAAGTTTGAGTGTTCTATGCTGAAGAATGATGGGATTGCCACCTCCTGGAGCTAGAAGCAAATGAAATAAGCAAGCAGGTGTTGTCCATCTCATTCGTTCATGTAAATAGGATGAAGTGCTATAGAAGAGCTCTTCAGAGGGCACAGAAGTTCAGGGGAAGAATCTTCACCTGGACAATGTGGGTTTTTTATTTTTTGTTACATTTGTGTGCATGTGTAGGTGCACATATGTCACAGCACGTGTCAGAGGACAACTTGTGGGAATTGGTTCTCTTCCACCATGTGGGTCCTGGGTATAGAACTTAGGTTGCCAGACTTCATTACAGGTGCCTTTACCCACAGAGACATCTCATGAATGCTGTATGTGCTTTTTATTTTGAAAAATATTTCTTTTATTTTTGAGATCGTAATATTCTTACATAATTTCCCCCTTCTCCTCCCTCTAAACCCTCCCATTCTTTCAAATTCATGGTCTCTTTTTTCATTAGTTATTATATACATATATATGTTAATGTATATATATTTATAAATACACCTTTTTCCATCTATATGATGTTTCTTGTATGTATGTTTTCAGGGTTGACCATTTGGTATTGGATAACCAGTTGGTGTGCCCTTCTCTGGTGAAGAATATTTCTCCCTCTCTCAGTATTCCTTAGTTGCTAGTAGTTCTTTGTGTTGGGTTAAGGCCTCAAGGAATTTCCACCCATCCATGTTAGCATATCTACTGTTGTCCTTGTTCAGCTCATGTTTTAGGCAGTCATGTTGGTGAGACTTTATGGGTGTAGCTTCTGACATTTCTAGGAGACACAATCTCACAGCAAACTCCCTGGTCCTCTGACTTTTACAATCTTTCTTCCTCTTCTACAATGATCCCTGAACCTTAGGTGCAGGGATTGATTTGTAGATGTATCAGTTAGGTCTGGGCTCCACAACTCTGCATTTTGATTGGCTATGGTTTTCTGTAATGGTCTCCATCTGTTGCAAAGAGAAGTTTCCTTGATGAAGAATGAGAAATATATTTGTCTCTGAGTATAAGGGCAAATAGTGTAGTTAGGAATTATGCTGGTTTAGTAAAGTGGTGTTTGTAGGTTTTCCTCTAAGATACAGGTGTTCACTAGCCCTGGGTAGTTGGCTGGGTTTCTAGTACCAGGTAGGATTTCCCTCTTATTGAGTGGGTTATTTTTTGAGATTATAATATAATTACATTATTTCCCCCTTCCCTTTCCTTGATACAAACCCTCCTGAGTGCCCTTCATTGCTCTCTTTCAAATTCATGGCCTCTTTTACTTTTTTGGGTGTGTGTGTGTGTGTGTGTGTGTGTGTGTGTGTGTGTGTGTGTGTGTTTATGTGTTTGTATAAAACCTGCTCAGTCCATATAATGTTACTTGTGTGTATATGTTTTCAAGGGTAACCATTTGGTGTAATGTGGTTTTAATTTTCAAAAGTGAGTGTTAGTAGAGCTGGGCAGTGGTGGCTCACACCTTTAATCCCAGTACTCAGGAGGCAGAGGCAGGTAGTTCTGTGTAAGTTTCAGGCCAGCCTGGTCTACATGGTAAGTTCTGTCTCAAAAAAAGAAAGTATATGCTAGTGATACACTTTGACCTTTTTAAATGATGAAATGATGAATTTCCCCAGATGGTAAGTGCCTGATGAATCCAGTTGTCTCTCTCTCTCTCTCTTTTTTTTTTTTTTTGACACTTGGCAAATAATCTGGTGACTGTTTTGCTTTATGATAATTGTATTGTAAGTATTAAATTGTAGATTCAGTCAATCTTGTAGTACTTAACTATTTTGTTCTTTTGAGACAAGACAGTCTTTCATGCATATGTCATTGAAAAGGCTTTAGCAAATTTAGACTTCCTAAGGCAGGGAGCAGATACTAAGTCCTTTAAATTTCCAAAGGTCTTTGAACATTCCTGTATCTATTCTAATGGTTCCCACTCATTCTCCTTTAAGGCTTAGGCAGTTAGCTGTGTCTTTCAGATGAACTTTCACCAGGCAAGCTGCGCTATACCTCCCTAGTTACCTACATGTACATACTTCCAGGTTTACATTGGTTAGGATTTCCTCAGGCCACCTGGCTGGAGACCAGAAGCTTTTCTTATTCTTAGTGTTTTAGAACTAGCTTCAGACATGATTCAGAGAAATCTGTAGGTGGAGTTGTTGGTATACCAGAAAGTATATAATCTGTGCCTGCAGCATGGTTAGCAGATCACTACTTAAGAGGAATATCAGACAACTGGGATAAGGAAGAATTTGTTGTTATTTTTGCCAAATAATATTTATTTTTTTCTTTTTAAAAAATATATTTTATTGAAAGACCAGGAAGGCTGCCTGCAGAACTTCTCCACTCTCTCTGTTCTCCTAGACCAGTTCTCAGCCTTCCTAATGCTGCAACCCTTTAATATAGTCCCTCATGTTGTGGTGAGCCCAGTCACAAAATTATTTCATTGCTACTTCATAACTGAATCATAATGGAAATATCTGTATTTATGGTGGTTGTAGGAGACCCCCATGAAAGTGTTTTTCCACCCCCATGTTGCAACCCACATGTTGAGAACCACTGCCCTAGACCCAATCCTTCAGGCTATTCCCTAGTGCTGCAACAGAACACCAGCTGCAACCTCCCTCCCCCACCCCCATCCACATTTCCTGTGGATCCCACAGACCATCCTCTCCTGGTCTCCCTGCACTCGTTGCTGTATCCCAGCCCCCAACTCAGGCAGATTGCCCCTGCTCAACCACAGGCTGGGCTACATATAGACCTCCACACTATTCCTCTAGACCCAATCCTTCAGTCTCCTCCCTTGTGCCACAACAGATCACCAGTTTCTGCCTCCCTTACCCCTGCCTAGATCTCCTGTGGATCCCATGAACCATCACCTCCTGACCTCCCTCACCTCATTTGTCTCTGCATCCCAGCCTCTAACATCAGCAGGCGTTCCCTGTGAATATACCAGCCAAGCAGTGTAGTAAAACAGGCAACACACTGCCACCACACTTTCTGAAAATACAGACAGGAAAGAGAAACCAAGGAACAGCATACCTACCCAATAAAGACAAACCTGGAAATCAGCACCTAGAACTGTCATCACCCAAGCCCAGGTATGGAGATGCCAGCCTAAGAACACACTCAGTAACAGCCAGGACAACATGTCTCCATCAGAGCCCAGCTATCCTACCATAACAGCCCCAACATAGCTGAAGTACAAGAAAAAGACCTTAAAAACCAATATGTGAATATGATAGAAGTCCTTAAAGAGGAAATGAATAAATAAATGCCTTAATGAAAGCCAGGAAAACACAAACAAACAATTGGAGGAAATGAATAAATCCCTTAAAGAAAGCCAAGAAAAAACAATTGAAGGAAATGAATAAAGCTGTTCAAGACCTGAAAATGGAAATAGAAACAATAAAGAAAACACAAACTGAGGGAATTCTGGAAATGAAAATTTAGGAATTTGAACAGAAACTACACAGGCAAACTTCACTAACAGAATACAAAAGATGGAAGAATGAATCTCAGCCATCGAAGATACAAGAAATGGATACACTGATTTAAAAAAATGTTCAATCTAAAAAGTTCCTGACACAAAACATCCGGGAAATTTGGGACACTATGAAAACACCAAATCTAGGAATAATAGAAATAGAAGAAGGAGAAGAAACACAGGTCAAAGGCACAGAAAATATTTTCAACAAAATTATAGAAGAAACTTATCCTGACCTAAAGAAGGAGATGCCTATAAAGGTCTAGAAGCATATAGAACATCAGATACATTAGATCAGAAAAGAAAGTCCCCTTCCACATAATCATAACACTAAACATACAGAACAAAGAAGAATAATAAAAGCTGCAAGGAAGAAAGATCACATAACAAAGGCAGAGTATTAGAATTACACATGACTTCTCAAAGGAGACTGTAAAAGCCAAAACGGCTAGGACAGATGTGCTGCAGACTCTCAAGAGATCACAGATGCCAACCCAGACTACTGTACCCAGCAAAACTTTCAATCATCATAGATAGAGAAAATAAGATATTCCATCATAAACTCATTTAAATAATACCTATTTTCAAATCCAGCCCTACAGAAGGTGCTAGAAGGAAAACTTCAACCTAAGGAGGTTAACTGCATCCATGACAACACAGGAAATAATCTCACACCAGCAAAATCAAAAGAAGGGAAACACACACATGCCAGCAGCAGCAACATCATCACCAACAACAACAAAAAAAATAGGAATCAACAATCAATGGTTACTAATATCTCTCAATATCAATTGTCTTAATTCACCAATAAAAAAAGACAGACTAGCCGGGCGGTGGTGGCGCACGCCTTTAATCCCAGCACTCGGGAGGCAGAGGCAGGCGGATCTCTGTGAGTTCGAGGCCAGCCTGGGCTACCAAGTGAGTTCCAGGAAAGGCGAAAAGCTACACAGAGAAACCCTGTCTCAAAAAACCAAAAAAAAAAAAAAGACAGACTAACATAATGGATATTAAAACAGAATCCAACCTTCTGTTGTACACAAGAAACACACCTCAACATCAAGGATAGACATTACCTCAGAATAAAAAGTTGGAAATAGATATTCCAAGCAAATGGACTTAAGAAGCAAGCTGGTAGTGCCATTTTAATATCTAACAAAAATAGATTTCAAACCAAAACTAGTCAAAAGAGATGGTGAAGTACACTACATACTCATCAAAGGAAAAATTCACCAAGATGACATTTCGATTCTTTACATTTATTCCCCAAACACTAGCGTACCTGCTTTTGTAAAAGAAGCATTGCTACAGCTTAAATCACATATTTACCATCATACACTGATAGTAGGACACTTCAATACCCCACTTTCAGCAATGGACAGGTCATCCAGACAAAAACTAGACAGAGAAATAATGGAACTAATAGATGGTATAACCCAAATTGAACTAATGATTATTTACAAAACATTTCACCCAAACACAAAAGAATATACCTTCTTCCCAGTACCTCATGGAACTTTCTCCAAAATTGACCACATACTTGTGCATGAAGAAAGTCTCAACAGATAACAAGAAAATTGAAATAACTCCCTGTATTCTATCAGACCACTATGGATTAAAGCTCAAAAGTGGGATGGTCCTTCAAATTTCCTGTTTCACTGAAAAGTCTGCCAGATACTCTAGGCCTGTAGGCTGAAGATGAATGCACCAACATTACAGAAGAACTTTGGATGACTGTCTAGGCAGCAAGATGTCTGCCATTTCTAGAGTTTTGGAAGTTGCTTGCAATGCACTTCCTGTTTATTAGGGTAATATTATATCATTTCTGGGGTCTTTGATGGAGTTGAAGACTAGATAGTTATAGTTGCAGTTTTCCTTATTTATGATAGAAAGTAAATTAGGTATAAAACTTTGCAATCACTAAGATAAGATAGATAATGGAATATTTTCTCTGAATTTGCTAAATACAAATGGGTGAATATTGTAAATATAATTTTACTTGATAACTGATTTGTTATGTATAGTTTTACTATCTTAAAGTTAAAACCTTTATAACACAAATTTCTAAATGGTCTTATTAATAAAAAAAAAAACAGAGCCAGATATAGGGGTGAAAGCTGAAAGATCAGAGAAACAGAACAAGCCATAGCCAACCTCACCTTGCCAACTTCTCAGCTGATCTTGTTTCCTCAGACTGAAAGCCTCTGAGTCCTCACCCCTGAGGGTCTCAGTTCAACTGCTGCTTAATTCCTGTCCTCTCATGCCTTATATATCATTCTCCACCCAGCCATGTCACTTCCTGGTATTAAAGGCACGTGTGCTTTCCAAGCAAAGGCATGAGATCTCAAGTGTTGGGATTAAGGTTTGTGCCACCACTGCCTGACTCTGTTCTCAGTGTGGCCTTGAACTCGCAGAGATCCAAACAGATCTCTGCCTCCCAAGTGAAAGGATTAAGGGTGTGTGCCACCTCTTTCTGGCCTCTATGTCTAATCTAGTGGCTGGCTCTGTCCTCTGATCCCCAGACAACTTTATTAGAGTACACAATATTTTGGGGTACACGATCTATCACCACAACCTTTCATTTTTATTTGGACAAAAAGGGGAAATGTTGTAAAATATTATTTTAAGATGTGTTACATTTGTTTAGCTGTGGAACATTTGTTTAATGATGCAAAGATGTGTTGCATTCGTTTAACTCTGAAGCTATGTTACTTTGCCTATCTGAAATACCTGATTGGTCTAATAAAGAGCTGAACGTCTAATAGCTAGCTAGAAGAAAGGATAGGCAGGGCTGGCATGCAGAGAGAATAAATAGGAGAAATCTGGGAGAAGAAGTTCAAGGAATGAAAAAAGAGGAGAGGAGTACTCTGGGGGCCAGCCACTCAGCCACACAGCCAGACAGAGAATAAGAAGGAAAGAAAAGATATACAGAAATAAAGAAAGGTAAAAGTCCAGAGGCAAAAGGTAGATGGGAAAACTTACGAAAAGCTGGATAGAAACAAGCCAAGCTAAGGCTGGGCATTCATAAGAAAGAATAAGTCTCTGTGTATTTATTTGAGAGCTGGGTACAGGCCCCCCAAAGAGCCAAAAGAGTAAAAAGAGTAAACAAAACAACCAACAACAGGTGGCCAAGGTGACTGGCAAGTCCTCATGTCCAGTAGGGTGTCTCTGCTAAGATTTATGGGCCTTGGAATGCCTAAATCCAACTTGGCCTCCTATAAAGACAGTCTTCTTCCAAAGTTGTAGACAAGTGGAGGGGTGATGTTCTTCTGACTGGTGTGGGCTCTACCTGGGCCTATGGAGTTTGGGGGGAGGGTTAGCCACAGGAAGGATGATGACAACTTTCAGTCAGAGAAGAAGAAAATTCTCTCCTTCAATCTTGTGAGTCCCAAGTATTGAACTCAGTTCATCAAACTTGGTGGCAAGTGCCTTTACCCACTCACTGAGCCATTTCATTGGCACTAGAGTTCATTCTTGTCCCTCTGGTCAGATGGTCAGTCTCATCCTTGAGATTTGTACTGCTTTTGCTTTTCTTCTTATCATCTTTACTCTCTGTAACTGCCATCTATCTGAACTTCTGAGTTCATCCAAGTGGTGCTGAATTTGGTTAGTGTCTGCTGGTATCTATCTTGCATACCTACAGGTACCACCTAAGTTGGGGGGTTAACTTGAAGAAAAAAAAACATTAACAGTGTGTATGTGCAGATTCCTTTTGACAAAATGAATTACAAATGTATCCTTATAATATAGAATATAACACCTATCAGGTACTCCACTGAAATATCACAAAACCCTCTAGACTTTTTGCTTTGAGATCTGACTTGTGAGGGAAAGTCTTCCTTGGTGGAGATTTTAGAAATACTTAGAATGTTCTTCAATAAGTGCCCTTGCTTTCTTGCCTATAATTTGCAGCCCTCAGCTCACACACATGAATAACTAAAAAAAAATTCCTCTTTAAAATTCCTTACTTCTTTCTCAGGTTCTAAAAAGTATCTGTGTCTTGTTTCTGAATGTCATTCAGCCCCTCTGATCTATATTTTGGACCATTCCTTTGGCTTCCCTATGAAGCTACATGCAGAGCTTCTAGAACAGTTCATAGGAAAATAATTGGGTTTGCTAAGTTTTTTTCTTGTTGTTTTGTAGTTGGTATTATTTAGTTTGGTTGTTAGGAATTGAACTTAAGCACGTGTGAATGAAAGATATATGCTCTATCATTTAGCAACACCTCCTACTGTAACAGGGCCCCAGACCTTAGAAGGCCCCCAGACCATAACACAACTGACTCCATGGTGAAAATTCTATTCAGGCTGTAAAACTCAGCACATAGACAGCACCACCTGCCAAAACTAAAACAAAGGCCTAATCCATTAAAGTCCGTAGTTCAAAGTCTCAAAATGTACTAACCTTGCTTTTTAGTTTCTGTAGTTCCACTTCTGGCTAATTGTTCTTGTTAACTGAAGTATGTCAACCAAAAACATGGTTTTTGTGCTTAAAAGCTCACCCTGAGAAAGGCTCAGGATACACTGGGTTCCTGGGCACCCAGTGTAGCCACCAGCTGGCTAATAAAGACTTTTTATTGGCTTAAATCTATGTCCAAGCAGTCTTCTCTGGTGAATACTCCACAACAGAACCACTAATAGGAATATTTTATGTCTTGACCCCAAGTAAATTACAGGGGTATATAAATTTGTGATGATTAATTGAGCTGCATGCTTCAGATGTGTGGATTTTCTTCTTTGGAAATTATACCACTCATAAAATATGAGGGGCAAAGAAGGAAACCATAAAAAAGGAAACCACATTTTCTGTAACTTCTCTGCTCACTTATATCTCTAGTTTATTTTGAATGTGTTCTTATGATATGGTATGGAGTTCTCTGCAACCTTCACAGGCCTTTGGGAAACAAGCAAGCAGTTCAGTTCAACATAACTCAGTATCAAGTGTTGGTTCAAACTTCTGGAGTCTGACTCTTAGTGGTTTATTTTAGACATATTCAAGCACATCATAATTTGGTGAACATTATTCTGGTGATAATTAACTCTATCATGTATGTACAACAAAGCATACATAAATCTCCTTGAGGAACAATGTAAGCTAAATACAGATCAGACATGACTACATCAAAATTCTTTGTAAAGTCCGTAATGATAGGTTCTATGGGTTGAGTGAGAAAAACAAATTTATGTTAAGAGTCTGGGGGAGGATACAGTGTTGGGAAAATCTCTACCCACACAGATAGAGCAAAGGTCACCAGGCTAATAAGCATAGCCACTCCTAGCCATCTGGCCAGATAATGTAAAATATTACATTCCTTCTTTAAAGGAACAACTCTGTGTGCTTAACATTCCAGGTTCTCCTAGGGCTTATCTGTGAGCACAAAGACCTCTGTGCCTCCTATAGTGTGGGAGTTTCTCCAATTTTGTATATAGGAAGAACCAAAATAGATTTCATGTACAACCTTTAGCATAACCAGGTCACAGTCACATTGAAAGTAAAATACAGAAAGGAGAAGAAATAGACTTGTATTTGCAACAAAACCAAAAATTCCCATAACAGGTTAGGAACTGCAAACCATCATTATCTAACCATGGTTCTGTATCTCAAAGAATCCAGGATGGCCAGGTTGGCCTGATTTTTTTCAGTAAAGATATTTGGCTTTTATAGTTAGACATCTTCCTATCCACTGTGGGATTTCTTCTTTTTAAATAATAATAATCATGTGTGGGCATGCACATGCTGCAGATTGCCTGTGGAGGTCAGAAGACATGTGGAGGTCAGAGCCCATCCACCTGGCCAGTATGTAATTAAAGTTTGCTTCAAATTTGGCTTTAAATTGTGGTAGTGGTCTTATTCTCCATCAATGGGAATAACATTTTCTGGATGCCCCAGTGAGATTCAGACCACCCACCCAAATTCTAAAGCTGGACCTTCACTCCAGAACTCCAAGGCTGAGGAGCCACTTCAGGAGGCATGTGCCTTGAGACGTTCCAAGGCTCTGAGGCTGCCTTCAGTTCGTGGACTATTGGCATGAACTCCCATGCTGAGAAATACAGCAAACATTTATGGAGGCCTCCTGGTGAGTCATAGTCTGGTTCTGTTTTGTGGGATCCCTATCTGGGATGTGGAGTGGGTTCAATGGGACCCCAATATTCTCCCATCCTGGACATATAGTGAGAACCCACTCATCTGGTTCTGGTTCTCAAGAAAGTTGTGTATGCTTGTTTGGTTGGAAAATTGTGTCTCTCTCTGTTTTCTGGTGTGTCTATAAGTTTCATTGCATTGTTTGTCTTGTTGGAAATTTTAACCATCTGTTTCTCATGAGAGTAGTGTCTCATGTTTTGTTGGAAAGTTTTGTCTGTTTTTTATGGTGTGTTCGTAAGTTTTGGTGAAAGCATGGAGCTGATACAGAAATGGTTTGGATATTTTTGCTGTCTCTGTTGTTGACAGTAGCCAGCCACCAGCAGTGCTATGGCTGCATTCTTGGTCAGGGCTCAAAATTTGTCTCTGAGCTCTCTGGTCACTGGCTTTGGATTAGTAGTTCAGATGTCTTTGGGGTATGGATAACATTAAAGTTATTTTATGCTGTTCTTCTTTATTGGAAAGCTGGATCTAGAGTTGGATTATGACTCTCCCTTCGGTAGACCCAGGCATACTTATTAAAAGTTTCCTCTATGTCTCTCTGTCAGTTGAGCCACCTGGCACAGTGAGAGGGAAAAGAAAGCAAAGCAGAACAGTCAAAAATTAGATGTGCTTTTTGTAAACATTCTATGCCTCAATATTTCTAACTTTATTTTGTTGGATGTGGTTAAAAATCTGTAAAATCTAAAAAATAATCTGAAAAAATTAAAACTAGTAACACTTGGAGTTGATAGTTAAAAATCTATGCATGGGTAATTTTATAGGAACCATGTGGCATGATTCCATTTTGGATTGCTAAGATTGGAGAGAGTAGATGCTATGTGACTTCTCTGCCATCTTGATTAAAGGTGACCACATGAAATGGGCCTACCAAGGGTGTAACAACAGGTCTCCAAATTATTTTGGATTAGGAGAGATTCTTGTATGATAATTCCTGTCCTGTCCTGAAAACAAAGTTTATGAAAGATAGGATTTAAAAAACAATGCTTATTTAATAAGGTATTAAAACTGCACCTCCATCCTTTTATATGCAAGAATGTACCTTGCTCTGGCAGCTAAACTTGGTAACTTAAGAGTTACCCAGGTGATAACGGTTTTAAAGACATGAAGGGATCATGGGGAACAGCTGAGGATTGCAAATGTGTGGCAGGGCTAGAGTTCCTAAAGAGAGCCCAATTGTAATGGGTGGACCTCAGCAGTTTTGGAAATGCTAGTGCCATAAGAAAAGCACCAGAAGCACCAGCCACAATGAAATGGAATATGCTGAGATCTAGAAGGCAGGCTATGTATATGCTGAGGGTGGGCCGAATAGGTGATACAAGCCTCTCAAGAAAACACAAAGGATTGTGAATGAAATCCCAGATATTGAGCTTTGAATTGTTTGCACTATTAGAGCTTGTTTTTGTCTTATGCAAATTGTAATTGTGCCATCTATCTTCCCTCCTGATAGTGTAGGAACACACAGTTGAGAGATTTTAAACTTCTTTAAGAGAAGATTTTGGAGTTTTACAGAATTTAAATTAAAAAGCTGGATACTTTTAAAGGAACAGTTTTTAAAGTATTTATAAGGCTATAGACATTTTATGTTTTTTATAAAATGTTTTATATTATTAGTATTTGAACTTAAAAATAAATAAAATGTTAAAAATTAAGGCCACAGCTATGACTACCAAATACTAAACACCAGAAACTGGGAAATTCCTATCTTATGATGCAGCAAGACAATGACCTAAGCAATCCAGCAAAGAGCTTGGAGCAGCTTCTCAACCTATGGGTCGTGACCCTTTGGAGTTGAAAGACCTTTTTCACAGGGGTAACCTAGGACCACCTTCTTGTTGGATGTTTGCATTGAGATTCATTACAGTGGCAAAATTGCAGTTGTGAAATATCAACAGGAATGATTTTGTGGTTGGGGGATCACCACAACATGGAGAACTGTATTGAACGGTCAAAGCATTGGGAAGGTTGAGAAACACTGGTTTATAGAACATCTCCTTACCTAAGGTCTATTCATGCTTGAGAATGTATGTCTAGCCTCATTGTCCTTGTTAAGCTTAAGCTATTTTGATAAACTGAGTCATATAAGAAACTGTTATATTCTGTAATGGTGTACTATAAAAGGATCAAGAAATTACTCAGTCTCTCTGTGGACTATGTTTATGAGTTAAAAGGTTTATTTTGATACTAAAGGGGCTTCAATTCAGAAATTGTTTTTTAAGACTCAAACTTAACAGAGATAAAACTATAAAGTCCTTTCCCAAGGTCAGGCATTAGATAAAAGCCCTCATTCCCTCAGGGGCTTGAAGAAAGTTTCTGCTTGCTAAAAATGGAGCCATTCTCATCTCTG
This sequence comes from Peromyscus melanophrys, assembly GCA_902168415.1. Taxonomy (NCBI): domain Eukaryota; kingdom Metazoa; phylum Chordata; class Mammalia; order Rodentia; family Cricetidae; genus Peromyscus; species Peromyscus melanophrys. The sequence goes on along the minus strand of CABHPR010115381.1, from coordinate 31,158 downwards.
GCAAAAGGAACTTGTGGCCCTTCTATTAACACATGGCTGTGGTGCCTATTAACTTGTGAAGGGCAATGCTAGTCTCTAGGCTCTCCCAGTCCCTGCTTGCAAGCCCTACCCAGCAAGTCCTAGTCTTATGAAACCTAATGAGTTATTGTAAACTCTTAAGGATGTTAAGAAAAATCTGATTATATTTGGTATCCAGTGTGGGGCATGACCACACAGACAGAGAAATCACACCAGTCAGTGCTGCCAAAGTTGCTGCCTGGGCTTCTCCATGAGCACTCATAGAGACTCTGGAAAGTAGGCTCAACAACTTCCCAGAGCTAGGGCAGTAAATGCAGCTCCCTCCCGTACCACCAGCCTGAGGCTAGACTCTCAGGAAACCAAGATGGGCAGAGCCAGCTGCCAGGGCTATGTGGCAGAGGTCCTAGCCACCACCTAACAGTTTAAGCATTGGTTCACACAGTCAGAGAACACTATAGACTTGGGGGAAAAAGTCAGGTCCAGGCCAAGAAAACCTCTGAAGAGGTTACAATATGCTTGAAAATGTGCTTAGGTGCTAAAGAAAGAAAAAAAAGATATAGACAGTCATAAAAATAAATAATTAATTAATTAAAAATAATAAAATCTTTAAAGAAAGAATAAGATAATATAAAAAAAATAAGCCACATGTACTGGCTGGTTTTCTGTGTCAACTTGACACAAACTAGAGTCATCAGAAGAAGGAGCCTCAGCTGAGGAGATGCCTCCTTGAGATCCAGCTGTAAGGCATTTTCTCATTTACTGATCAATGGGGACAGTCCAGCCCATGGTGGATGGTGCCATCCCTGGGCTGCTGGTCTTGGGTTCTATAAGAAGGTGGGCTGAGCAAGCCAGGGGAAGCAAGCCAGTAAGCACTACCCCTCCATGGCCTCTGCATTATATCCTGCCTCCAGGATTCTGCCCTATTTTCCTGACTTCCTACAATGATGAACAGCAATGCTGAAGTGTAAGCCAAACAAACCCTTTTCTCCTCAACTTGCTTTTTGGTCATGGTGTTTTGTCACAGCAATAGAAACCCTAGCTGAGACACCACATAAGGATGGGAAATACACAGGGCATCTGGATCCTATATGTTGCTTTGTTGACTTTGAATTTTTTAAATGCTGATGAGCAAACAGCAGCTGCTGAGAGACATTGGATTGTGGAAGTAACTCCTGAATTAAACCAGTGTATAAACTTTAGGGATGTCTTGGCTTCAGAATGGAAGTTGGGAAATGTGTTGCACTGGGGGAGAGGTTGTGCTTTTGTTTCTACAGGAAACGAAAAGCTATGGATGCCTTCAAACTTAATAAAGATCAGATGTGACTCGGGGAGATCTCCTGAGGATCTTGGCTGCAGATGTGAGGGAGGAAGCCAGAAAAACTACAGGACAGGTGATGTGTTTGCCAATCTCTCTCCATGGAAAGAGCTCTGAAACTGGATGAGACATGATAAATCTTGTTGGCTACAGAGTCCTTTTAGCAGTTTGGTTATATAGTCCAAATGGACTTATAAAATTGAAAGATGTCTTTTATATGCTCAAACATAAAACAAATCATCTTTAGCTGACTTGTGCACACCACACATTCCATATTTATGTTTGTTGTGGCCATGTCACGAGACCCCTGAGCAAGACCACCACAGAGCCAATATCCAATGCAAAACACACAAGGGTTTATTGATAACAAGCAAGCCTGGGCTTGGTCTGTGCCCAGCATCTGACACAGCAGGTGGAGGAGGAAGGCCCTGAGCTCTCAGGGTGAGGGGTTTTTAAAGGGAAAATCCACAAGCAGAGTGGTACAAGCCTTTGCATCATATGATTGGGTGAAGATGTGTAAACTTTGAATTTACTGGTTGGGGGTTACAGTTACCATTTTGGGGCAGGCTGGGACAAGTCCCAGCACATGTCCTTGAGCTGCCATGGGGGCTGGCTGGCCTTTCACATACTGACTGTGGGGGCTGACTCAGTGACCCAGGCTCTGTCCTTGAGCTGCCATGGAGGCTGGCTGGCCTCCACATTCACATTGACCCATGCATGTAGCTCTAAGTTGGTGAGAGGTCCCAGAGAGTAAACAACTGGCAGAACCTTGAGCAGTCAGAGTACATGTAGAAAGGGAGCTACTGCAAGGACTATGTCTTTTATTTATGGCCCTCCCAGAAACTGCTTGCTTAAGTCTCAGGAAACTGAAATTGAGGCCTGATCTCTGAGAGAAGACTGAGCAGCCTGTTATGGCATCTGCTTGGTCCTTTCATTCCCCCCTTGAGTTGTATATCATCTCCAATCTTGGAGATGTTTCTTTTTGGTAAAAGACTTTATCACCAGAGTAGTAGATTATTTTGAATACTAACTGGATCAGGACTGTAGCATGAATCTTAGAGAGTCTTATTAATAAAGTCAAACCTGAGCCAGTTATTGGGGCGAACACTGGAAGGTCAGAGAGACAGAATAAGCCACAGCTAACCTCACCTGGCCAACTTCTCGGCTGGTCTTGTTTCCTCAGACTAGATGCCCCAGCCCTCATCCAGAATGGGTCTCAGCTGAACTGCTGCTA
>CABHPR010115381.1:5000-20051 GCA_902168415.1 Peromyscus melanophrys | reverse complement strand
GGAGGAGGAGGAGGAGGAGGAGGAGGAGGAGTCACCAACCAGACATGGAGGAAGCAGGAAAGCAACATGGGTAGTACATAGTAAAGGTAATAAAGCCACAAGGCCAAAAGGAAATTTATAGAAATGGGTTAAGTTATAAGAGCTAGTTAGAAACCATCCTAAATCCCAGAATAGGAGCTAGAGAAATGTTGTTGCACAAGGATGAACACCAGTACCTATGTCAAAAGTCAGGTGTGGCATGTGTACCTGTAACCCTAGCACTACAGGAGAAAGAGGTGGAGGTACAGTCAGGATAATTGCTGGGCTTGTGGTTTGTCAACCTAATTCCATGTTCAGTGAGGTTCTGTCTCATGGGAATAAAATGGAGAGAGTAATTTAGCAGGACACCATCTGGTCTCTCCACCCTGCCATATGTGCATATACCACACATACATATACCACATTCATACAACTATACCTGGAAAGCTATAGAATATTAAGATTGAAATTATTTTAATTGATTCCAGTTATAATGATGCAATGATAAATTATTCTTGCAATGTCCCTTATTTATAATATTGTTAAAATGATGGCATAACATTAAATATCCTTAAAATATACTTCATAAATTCTATACTTATGTTTAGAATGAAGAGTTATCAGCACTCGTGAACCTATGCAGAGCACACACATGTGCACAGCAGATACTGAGACAAAGGGAGAGGAAGGAGAAGAAAAAAAGAAACCATCCTAAGCTATGGCTGAGCTTTCATAATTCTCTGTGTGGTTATTTGGGAGCTCACAGGAAAGACAAAAAAGTCCAACTACACCTCTGCCTGTCAGTTGCATTCCTTTCTTTAAATATTTTCACATCCTAAACTCTGAAGGTCATGAACAAGACTTCAGGTACTGACAATAAGCAGTAGCAGGCAAAAGTACTCATGAAATGTATGTTGCAAAAATGAACATGCAGGGTCGCTTGGCTCGGCCTGGGAGGAGGGGAATGGCCCTGCCTGAACTAAGACAGGGTCTCACTATGTAGCCTTGGGCTTGTCTGAAACTTGCTATGTAGACCAGATTGACCTCCAATTCATCTAGACCCACCTGCCTCTGCCCCCTGAGTACTGAGACTAAAAGTATGCATCACCATGCCTGGCAAACAGCCCAGTTTCTTTTCTTTTTTCTTATATCATTTATTTATTTAGTTATTTATTTAGTTGTTATTTATTTATTTATTTAGTTAGTTAGTTTGTTAATTGTTCTTTGGTTTCCATAGTGGGGAGGTCTGTGGAACCACTAAGATATAGGAACTCGTATAATTTTTCATATGGAAATAGGTCTGCTTTCCTTCTTGGAGCTGTTCTAATCCTAAGTAAATCTATTGACAATCCATAGTAATATTGTTTTAAGTATAAGTTTAGCTACATATTTCTTAAGCATTTGATTCATTCTATTTTCCCAGATGGTGAATGGGGAATAGTAGTCTCACCTTAATATTTAAACTTTTCATAATTCCATGAAATACTTCAAATGATCACCATTGTCTGAATGGATATTTTCTACAAGGCCAACCTGTTTTAAAATAACCTTAATCACATTACCAGCACTAATACCTGGGAGATGGAAAGTCTCTACTCACCCAGAGAGGTGGTCCACTATCACCTATAAATTTGCTTTCCTCCCATAGGCATTTCTTTGAAGTTCCACTGGACACTTTGAAAGGACAGTCCAGAAGGTCTCCTACCTGGAGTTTTTCATTACTTTTTTGCTTATCCTTTGTCAAGTTACATATCCCACACACACCTGTTTAACAGTGGTGGAGATCTCTACACAACCATTACTTCAAAGTATTTCATCATACATGGCCTTGGCTCCCCAGTGACTTCTCTTCTTTTTGGATGTGCACTTGTTAAAGTCCAAATTCTGGGAACTCCATGGCCTTTCTGATCAAGAACACAGGTGACTTATCAGAGGAGTCCCATCATCCCTTGAGTCCTGTTTGACCTTGTAGAATAAGAGCCAAAATATTGGCTGTCCTTTCTGACTCTCTTATCCTCATTGAAGTAGGTCCTTATGCTTGAATATATAGAAGGAGAGCTTTAGCAGTCTCATAATTTTAACTGCTGTGCAACATATAACTAAATCTCAGATAAATACCACAATTTAATTTCCCCAGTTGGTTAAAGCCTAACAAAGCTAACAAAACACAAATAATTATCTTAATTAGATACACATTCTCTGCTCTTTTAAGCCAGATTTTGTAAATGTTACCATAGGTGGGTCAAAATAAACTCAGGGATTTTGATAACCTTCGGTTATCAAACATATATCAACATAAGTGCCTCCACAAACCTTGTTCAACTTAATTAGAAATTTTGTGACTTCACTTTGAACCTTCATGGTTTTGTCCTATTATTTTGTTATCTTTTATCTTTTATTCTTAGGACAAAATTCTTATGTAATCATAACAAATCCATCCTTATCTAAAATATTCCTTTTTTTAACCCCTTTCAACAAAAATATAACCTCACACTTGAATCCTTCTAAATAGTTCTTTCACCTACTTACTGTTTTTTTCTTCATTTTCCTTAACAAGAGTTGAACCCAAATTACACATATGGCACATGGTAGCAAATTAAGATTAGTTGTAGACATATTTTTAGCTACCAAGAATTTTTTCCTGTGTGAGTCTCAAACAAATCTCCTCTCTACTTGAATTCTCTCTCTCTCTCTCTCTCTCTCTCTCTCTCTCTCTCTCACACACACACACACACACACACAAACATTTTCCCATTGTGGTGTAATGGTATGAATTAGAAATGTCCCCCATACTCTCAGGTATTTGAACACTTGGTTCCCAGTTAGTGGTTCTGTTTAGGGAGGTGATTCAGCCTTGCTGGAGGAAGTATGTCACTAGGGAAAGGTTTTGATATTTTGTAGCCTTAACATACTTCCAGTTAGCTCTCTTCACTCCATGCCTGCGTTTGAAGGTGTGAGTGCTCAGTTTCTTGCTCCTGCTGCCATGCCTGCCACTTCCTGCTATGCCTCTCTGCCCCATGGACTCTAACCCTCTGAAACTGTGGGCCCAAATAAACTCTTCCTTTAATAAGTTGCCTTGGTCAGGGTGGTTTATCACAGCAAGAGAAAAGTAATTAATATGTGTGATCTCATAGAGCCTGAGAATTGGAGAAGTGTTTACATTCCAGCATGAAAAATATCAAAGACCTTGAGAAATGCACACTCTTTTAAAAACAAAGGCAGAGTGCCAAATATCCTTACATGTTTGCCCTGTAACTGAAGTGTTAGATGATAGAAGACAAATTCCCTTCATTGTTCTAGTTAGGGTAGAGAGTAGAGCACAGCTTCAAAGTTGGCCCAGAAAGTCATTTTCTCTCCCTCCACTCCTAACTTCAAATTTTTGAAGGTTTTCAATGAGACTCTAAGTCCTCTAATTATCAAAGGTTTGAGATGAATTATTTTTCCTCTCCTTTTTTCCATTCTGGGCACAATCTCTTAAAATGTCTAGGTTTCCTACACTTGTAACATTTGTTGACTGTTTTAGGATGACCCTTTTACCTTGTTTTAATTCCTTCTTGAAGCCAGCATAGGTACTGGGATGGGCTGTTGGATTTACCTCTTCTTCATCACATAGTTTTCATGATCTGATCCATCAGCTGCTGCTCCCAGGTCTTTTTGCCCTTTGCTTCATTTTATGGAACATGAGGAGGTGACAAACAAGACAGGGGATCCCAGAACTTTTTATCTGGATTTCCCTTGTCATTTTTCCTTTAAGATTTATTTGTGTGTGTGTGTGTGTGTGTGTGTGTGTGTGTGTGTGTGTGTGTGCGCGCGCGCGCACATGCAATGTATGTGTGGATGCCTTGTGGAGGCCAGAAGAGGGCATGTCCCTCAGTAATCTAGAAATTCTAAGTAACAAAGTGAAATATACAAATGAATACCCCGTTTTGTTCAGATAAAGATTTGATATGTCAGACTTTAATAATTTATGATAATGAAACCCCCCACCCTGTCTGAAGGAAATAAATTATGCTTTCTGTTGGATGAAAGAGTTAACTCTTACATTTCCCTTACAATGTAACAAAGGCGGGCTAGAGAGATTCCTCAGCAGTTCAGAGTGCTTCCTTCTCTTCCAGAGGACTCAATTCTGGTTCCCACAACCTATATCAGCTGCCTATAACTCCATAGCCAGGAACCAGATTCAGGTTGTCCAAAATATTATGTTCCGACATAGTAGCTGTTTCATGAAGTGTTTATAGACAGAACAAGTGAAACTCACAAATAAAAGTACTTTTCAAATACATGTGTGAAGCTTCGGGTAGGCAGGTTACAGCAATGCAGGGAAATGTCTACTATAGGTTTTAGATGCTATCTGATGATGTTCTTAGCTTTGGAGTTGGTGAAGTCTCCTGGTCTATTAAGTGAAGATGGCCAAAAAGGTTTCATAAGACAGCCCTGAGTTGTTAGATCAGACAGAGAGATGGACAACAGTTGGCTCGTTAAAGGGGCTGCAGTATGCCCAAGATAACACAATCAAGAAGTTCTAATCAGTCTTGTAGATTATTTAACACATTATTTAACACTTTTTGTGGGCTCTTCAGTCCATAATCTTCAACTAAAGCAGCTTCTGACTGTGTGTTCTACTGTCTGAATGTAGATCTTTTGTTGCTGTTCCATCACCAGATCCACCTTGCTCAATAGCTTAACAGTCACAACCTCCTGCATTTGTTCTCTTCTCAGTGGTAAATGAGCATATTGTGTCTGTAATAAATCACCCTTTGTGCTGTTTCACCTGAAGACTATAACAAGCAAACAAACAAGCAAACAAATGGGGCATGGAGGCACTCACTGATAAGTTTTAGGCCTCCTGAAGGCCTCTCCGCCATCTCAACAAACCGAATCAGACCAAATTGGAAAGCCCAGGTTTAATGGGTAAAGTGCTCCCAGGCGATTCCCGGCCCTGCAGAGAGGAGGCAGAGGCGTAAGAGACCAGAACGAGTCTGTTTTCTGGGATGCTACTTATATATCCCCTGTGGGAGTCATCCTGAGCCTCTCTAGGGGAGGAGCTGTGTTTGGCAGTCTTTGAAGGGACAGGTTTGGGGAGGAGCTGTGTTTGGTGGGCTTTGAAAGGGCGGTTTTAGGGAAAGAGATGGGGAAGGGAGCCAAAGCGGATCTTCCACCAGACTCCTTCCAAACATTGCAGACTCTTTGGATATAGGGATACCAGGGTGCCAGGGGTTGAGGTGGAACTCCCACCCAAACATTCCAGACTCTTTGGGTATAGGGATGCCAGGGTGCCAGAGTGTCAGGGGTTGAAGTGGAGCTCCCATCCAAACACTCACTGTAGGATGAAAGTGCCAGCCAAAGAAACCCACCCTGGCCCTGAAACCAGAGCTAGTGAAAGAAACCCACCCCAACCCTGAAACCAGAGCCAGTGAAAGAAACACACTTTAGCCCTGAAACCAGAACCAAAGAAACACACCCTGATCCTGAAACCAGAGCCAAAGAAACACACTTTGTCTCTAGACAAAGAAATATGCCCTGGCCCTGAAATTAGAGCCAAAGGGCTAAAAAGGACCAGTGAATAAAACATAGTTTGGCCCTGAAACCAGAGCCAACTCTGCCCTGACCAACTAAACCAACCAATCCCTGAGCAGGAAAACTAACTAATCCCTGAGCAGAAAATCTTCTCCCTGGAGAAACTCCACCTCTGAGAAGCCCTATATAAGCCCCTCTGCCTGTTCAGTAGTGAGCTATCCTTTCTCACCCTGGCATTCCCACCCTGGCAGAGGCAGCCACTCTCCTGGACTCCTCCTCCCTAAATAAATCTCTTTCTTTTTTATGGGAAAAAAACAATGTGTAATTCAGTAATAAAATCAATGTCATGACCAGGTATGATTTTCTATAAACTGATTGTACAATAGCAATTACCCACATGAGCTTTTACTTTTATCTTTTTTTTCTTTATTAAGAAATTTTCTACTCACTACTCATGCTATCCACAGACCTCCCCCTCCTCCCTCCTCCCACCTCCCAGCCCTCTTTCCCAAGCCACCCCACATCCCCACATCCCCCAAATCGAGGTCTCCCATGGGGAGTCAGCAGAGCCCAGCACACTGAACCTAGGCAGGTCCAAGCCCCTTCCCACTGCACCAAGGCTGTGCAAGGTGTCACATAACCTAGCTGTCATCATAGAGCCTTTGTCCAGTGACAGATGGAGGCAGATACAGAGATACATGGCCAGGCACCAGGCTAAGCTCCGGGAATCCAATTGATGAGAGAGAGGAGAGATACTGCAGGCAAGGGACGTCGAGATCATGATGGGAGGATGTGCAGAGATGACCGACCACACTAGTGGAAGCCCATGAACTGTGGACTGGTGGCTGTGGAGCCCCCATGGGACTGGACTAGACCCTCTGGACACGGAAGACAATTGTTTGGCTCGAACTGTTTGGGGGGCACCCAGGCAGGGGGATTGGGATCTGTTCCTGGTGCATGGGCAGGCTTCTGGAAATCTCTTTCTTAAAAAAGTTTTGGGTGAAAATCTTCTTTCATGGTGCAAAACAAAAAAATCTTTGCTGGACATTCCCTTAGGGGTGCCTGAGTAGAAAAAAAGTAACTTTTCACGGGAGCCAGAGAAGATTACAACATTTCTGCAGGGCTTTCCCCTTTAGCAGAGTGAAGCAGAAGAAGCAACATCTTGGGCAAGAGAGAAGAAGCAGAGCTCTGCCAGGAGGCATCCTTACGGGGGGGGGGGTGCACTGGGTCCCGCCTGACTGTCAAACAGTCCTTGAAGAGGGGAGTGAGTATTAAGAAATAATAGGTATGAAAAATAGAGATGTAGATGTGAAAGAAAAAGACAGAGACACAGAATAGCATCAGGAGGGCTCTGGGTCAGTACCACAGTCACCCTGAGTTTATTCCTCATGGACATTTTATACACCAGCAAGAGGAGAGGCAAAAGGCCTCTCCCTCTCAAGGACACTATGGTTCAAGGTACAAAGTACAGACAAGTGTAAACAATTCCTTAACTCTCAAAAAATCTAGTACCCATTCCATTGTTGCTTTTTCTTTCCCCAGAGGGGGATTATAGAGGTCTATGAGGAGGCATGTCAGGAGATCAGCAAGTGTTAGTAAGACTGAGTCATACCAGCCATGTTTGAAGCTCTGTCAGCCAATTGATTTCCTCTGCTGATAAGTTGTCCATTTAATGTTCTCTTTATAATGTACTACAGTGACCTTGAGAGTTTTTATATGCCTTAGATGAGACTATATCTACAGTCTATATCTGATAGGACTATTTAGGGAATTTTAATGATTTCCCTTGTTTCCAGATTGCATATTTAGAATATGTGTCTATGGCTACTTCCCTATTTTCTGTCAACTCCAAGGCTTTAATTAGAGTTATAAGTTTGGCTAATGGAACTGCAGTGCCAGAGGCTTGACCCCCATAGTGTCCTTGAGGGAGGCAATCCATTTTTCTTGTATCACAAAGCACCTCCCCTGAGTAAACCAAACCTAAGCAGGGTTTTCTAAGGGATATCCTTCAGGTTGGATTTTGCAGAGTTGGATATTGAAAGGACATCTAGAGGGAATGCTGGAAATAGAAAATCTGAGTAAACGAACGGGAACTTCAGATGCAAGTATAACCAACAGAATGCAAGAGATGGAAGAGAGGATCTCTGATGTTGAAGATACAGTAGAAGAAATAGATTCATCAAAGAAAACACTAAAGCCAACAAAGTCATGACACAAAATGTTCAAGAAATTTGGGACACCATGAAAAGACCAAACCTACGAATAATAGGGATAGAGGAAGGAGAAGAATACCAACTCAAAGGCACAGAAAATATATTCGATAAGATCATAGATGAAAGGACATCTAAACAGTCATAGGTGGCCTGGCCTGAACTTTCAAGGAGAGCTAAAGAAAAAAAGCAACTATGTTATAGATATTTCCCTGCAGAGTGATCTCAGGGTAGAGTGCCAAGAGACTGCTATTAGATAAATTTAATTGATGATTGAAGAGATCTGCTTGACTCTAATAAAGAAAAGATGCATGTACATATTTATGAGAGACTCACATGTGAATTTAAAAGCTTCGTTAGCCAATGATGTTTCCTGTCAATTCCTGGAGGAAGGGGTCTGTTCTCAGGCCACAAATTACATAGTTTCATGACTGTGCCATGCATGGGTTACTTGTGTGGGCCTAGGGATTGAGTTGAATTCCCATAGTAATCCCTTGTTTTGGGTGACAAATGTTAAAAGCATTTTTTGCTCCCAGGTAACCCCAGGGCTTGAACCTTCAGGAGGACGTTTTAAATTTTTAATGCAAAAATGTTCTTCTGATCCATCAAGTTGTAGGGGAATGTAGAAGCATGTATTTTCCTATAGAGGCTTGCCTCTTTCCCTATACACCTGAATTCATAGTTAACAACCCCCAGTTCATCCAAGAAATGCCTATATCTGTCTCTGGGTCTGGGGAGGGGAAAGATGTACAACAGCTGAAAATTATTTGAGGCCTAGTGTCCTGGGGTCATAATGAAGCCCAGCTATTTCACCCTTGACTGAGTTTTTACCTCTTCTTGGAGATCTTATCCTCCCTTTAAAGGCAAGGGTTCCTAAAGGTTATTTATTCCTTGGAGGTAGTAAAAAACATGTTGAGTTGCTGTGGGATGTTCTGTATGGCAAATGTGTTGCTCTGATTGGTCAATAAATAAAACACTGGCCAATGGCTAGGCAGGAAGTATAGGCGGGACTAACAGAGAGGAGAAAAGAACAGGAAGGTGGAAGGAGACACTGCCAGCCGCCGCCAGGACAAGCAGCATGTAAAGATGCCGGTAAGCCACGAGCCATGTGGCAAGGTACAGATTTATAGAAATGGATTAATTTAAGCTATAAGGACAGTTAGCAAGAAGCCTGCCACGGCCATACAATTTGTAAGCAATATAAGTCTCTGTGTTTACTTGGTTGGGTTTGAGTGGCTGTGGGACTGGCAGGTGAGAGAGATTTATCCTGACTGTGGACCAGGCAGGAAAACTCTAGCCACATTGAGTTATAATTCCCTCTGCATTTTTCATTTCCTCTAGATCTCAGGTATGGGCTTAGCCAAAACTAGTGAGGCTACCTCAAAGATTTTGAGGTAGGGTAGTCCATAGAAATTGCCGAGGTCATTTGCCAGTTATGGCTCATTCAAAGACAAACAAGAATTAAGGAATTGGGAATATTGGTCCAAGAGAATGCATAGACATCTAATGCTATATAACATTGGGTTTCTGGGTTTCTTGATCCAGAAGTGTATAGGGTTAGACTCTACCACGTATAACGGACTGATGATCTCATTTACAATTCTTATGTCCTGTACTAATCTGTAAGGGCTGTGAGGCTTTGGAATAACCAACATGTGGGATTTCATAGGAGTTGTAGCACATAAGAGGTTCATCTTGTAGAAATTTGCTAATATCCTCTGGTTTACACGTTATACTCTTTCCTGATCAGGAAATGAGTAGAATCTTTTAGTTTTCCTTGAATGGGGTGGGCAGGTACAACTTGGCCTAGAATTCCTGACTCATTTGGACAGGCAGGCAATGCTTACATCTCTTTCAGTTTGGGCTTTTGAGAGCCCAAACACAGGCAGCATCTTTTGAGTAATGACCAGGGGCAAGAATCTCTTTGGTCAAATGCTCCTTTTCTGATAAAAGGATGGTTTATGAGCAGAGACTAATTGAAATAATTCTTTTTTCTATTGCATTTGATTGGCTTTTGCTGCCATCTTGTGGATTGATGATGAATGCTTTATAGATGTAGATAATTTGAAATTATTTTTTCTTTTATTTTTGAAATTATAATATAATTATACCATTTATACATTCCCTTTCTTCCCTCTAAACCCTCCCATACAGCCCTCCTTGATCTCTTTCAAATTCATGGCCTCTTTTTTCATTAATTGTTGTTACACATATACATACATACACACATACGTTATTGTTGGTATTTTACTCTTTGGGGGGGCCTGCCACCCAGTTCCCAAATAAATCTCTCACAGAGGCTTATTCTTAATTATGAATGCCCAGCCTTAGCTTGGCTTAGTTTCTTGCCAGCTGTCCTTAACTTAAATTATTCCATCTACCTTTTGCCTCTGGGCTTGTCCCATTCTCTTACTTTTATAAATCTTTCTCTTACTCTAGGGCTTGCTGTGTAGCTGGGTGGCTGGGCCCTGATGTCCTCCTTCTTCTCTAGCTCCTTTGATCTTTTCTCCTCCCGGATTTGTCCTTCTATATATTCTCTCTGCCTGCCAGCCCCACCTATCCTTTCTCCTGCCTTGTTATTGTCTGTTCAGTTCTTTATTAGACCATCAGGTATTTTACAGGCACAGTAACACAGCTTCACAGAGTTAAACAAATGCAACATAAACAAACGTATCATACTTTAAATTTTTCTACTACATACATATACACATATATGAATACATACATATACACATATATTCCTAAGAATATAAATACAACCTGTTCAGTCTATATAATGTTACTTGTATGTGTGAATTCAGGGCTGACCATTTGGTATTAAATAACCAATTGGTATGCTCTTCCCTTGGGAAGACTATTTTGCCTGCTCTGAGTATTCTTTAGTTGCCTATAGTTCGTTGTGTAGGGCTGAGGCCTTATGGGCTTTCCCTATTCACTTTGACAATGTCTATTGCTTTTTTCCTTGTTCAGTTGGGACTGGGCTACACAATTGCATTTTGATTGTTTGTGGGGGTTTTTTATGATGGTCTCTATCTTAGTCACTGTTCTATTGCTGTGAAGAGACCATGACCCAAGTGTGGGCACCCACAGAGGCTATCTAGTGAGATCTTACTCAGGATCAGAGAATCTGAGCTTGCTTTACCCAGCAAGGCTGGATAAGGAGATTATTTGACCACAGGCCTGTTTAGCAGGTATTTGGAAGGGTCTATACTTGGCTGTATGGTGTGCTTTGACCTTGCAAAGCGGGGAGTCTTTTGTCTCTCCCCATGGCATGTTATAAAAAGCCCTTTTCAATAAAGGATGAGGCTGTTGGGTATTAATCCAGGCCCTCCCAAAGCTATACTGTGTTTCTGTCTTTCTTCTCATCAGCTAGGTCTCTCTATCTGATATTTCCTCATTCCTCTCTCCTCCACCTAAGAACCCTTCAAAGCATGGGAGCTGGACTCCCACAACTCATATAAAAGAAAGCATTTAATTGGGATCTTGCTTGGAGTTTCAGAGAGTTAGCCCATTATCATCATGGCAGGAAGCAGATAGGAATGGTGTTAGAGCAGTAGCTGAGAGCTTTACATCTTGATTCACAGGCAGAAGGCATAGAGAGCCACACTAGGTCTGGTGTGGGCTTTTGAAACCTCAACCCCCACCCCCAGGGACACACCTCCTCCAAAAAGGCCACACATACTCCAACAAGGTCACACACCCAATCCTTCCAAACAGTACACCAACTGGGGACTAAGCATCCAAATATATGAGCTCATGGGGGCCATTCTTATTCAAACCACCACAGTCTCTGCCTGTTGCAAAGAGAAGTTTCCTTGATGGGGGGTAGGATTACATTTATCTGTGTGTATAAGGACAAATATTTATAATTTAGTTAGGGATTGTTCTTGTTCAGTAAAGTTGCAGTTGTAAGTTATCCTCCAAGATCCATGACCTCAATAGCCTTGGGTAGTTATCTAGGATTCTAGTACCAAGCATGATTTCCCTCTTGTTGAGTAGGTCTTAAGTCAAATTAAAGAGCTGTTGGTTACCACTAAAATATTCATGCCACTACTGAACCCTTAGTGTTATCATGCCATGCTAGTCCTTGTAGTTCACAGATGTATTAGTTGAGTAGGACTGTTGCTTGCTTCCCTCCTTTGGAAGCTTATATGATGACTTCTGGTACCATGAAAGCTAGACCCCAAGGAAGAGGCTTTCAGGTCAGTTCTAGCTCAGGGTCTTCTGAGTCCTGTGCCTGAGTTGTATGGTGTCTTCAGCAATAGGGACTTACCTTCTAGAGCCACAGCAATAACCTATAAGGTTTTAGGAATCACTTGGACAACTCTGACCAACAACTTGAAGGAGGGATTATCATGTCTGATATTGGGGTTTGTTATATGTTCTTTGGCTCTTGGGGGGAGCATTATCAGCCCAAAAGAGAATTTCATTTAAATTACATATGTATATTATAGGGTAATTTTAGGTAGATAGTTAATAGTGTGACTCCTAACTTTTTCAGACATCCTTTCTGTTACTTTACACTCCTCTGCAATATCAATAGTCTGTACTATTTGGGCATCTCATCTATGGGATTTCACTGGCTAACAACTCCAAGACAAGTAACTAATTCTTTGCGCTGGCTTTTTACTTGTTAGTGTCTCGTGTCTAGTAGGTGCATTGTTGCCCTGTTATAGGGTAATTCTGTCTTAACTCTCTCTCTCTCTCTCTCTCTCTCTCTCTCTCTCTCTCTCTCTCTCTCTCTCTCTGTGTGTGTGTGTGTGTGTGTGTGTGTGTGTGTGTGTGTGTGTGTGTGTTCATGTTTTAGGAAACTCCTACAGTAGTATGTTTCCATAGAACTTAGAACTTTTCCAGGTCTTTAGTGTTATTTAGCCCTCTCCATTTTCCATCCTCTATCCTACCTTCCCTGCCTCTACACCAATTTAACCCTTTCTGATCCATTATTCCCTTTTAGCCCTTTATACCAGTGTGTTCTATATACTCTCCCTTAAACCCCATGCTCATAGTCTCTTACTGTTTTCCTGACCTCTATGGATATTCCAAATAAAACACACATATCTGAAGATTTAAAGCTAACATCTACAGGTGAGAGAAAACATTTGCCACTTGTCTTTCTGGGTCTGGGTTACTTAACTCAGAATAATTGTTTTCAATTCCATTAATTTAACCTGTGAATTTCATAGTTTCATTTTTCTTTAGCACTAAATAGTATTTCATAGTGTATATGTGCTACTTTTTATTATTCATTCATCAATTGACTGATCCTGGCTATTTTGACTAGAGTAGCAATGAACATGGATGAGCAGATGTCTTTTGAGTATGATATGGAGTCCTCTGGGTATATACTCAATAGTGGTAGAGCTGGACCATCAGGTAGATCTATTTTTAGTCTTTTGAGGAATCTCTACACTAATTTCCATAGTGAGTGTACCAATTAGCATTACCACCAGCAGTGAGTAAGTGTTTCCCTATCCCCACATCCACATCCATGGCAATAGTTGTCTTTTTAAAACCTTTTAAAAAAAACTAGGGTGAGATGAAATCTAAATGTAGTTTTAATTTGCATTTCCATGAGGCTAAGGATTTTGAATATTAAAAAAATATTTCTTTTTGATTTGGTTAGTTTTGTGTGCTCATCATATAGTCTAGATACTGTCAGATGAAATAGCTGGTATAGATTTTTCTGACTCTGTAGACTGCCTCTTCACTCAAGTTATGGTGTTTTTTGATGTATGGAAACATTTTTAATTTTATAAGATCCTATTTATTCATTATTGGTTTCAATGTCTGGGCTATTGGGGTCCTATTCAGAAAGTCCTTTCCTGTGCCAATCAGTTCAGCTATGTTTTTACTTTTTCCTTTATCAAATTTAGGGTATCAGGTCTTATGTTAAGGTCCTTGATCCATTTGGAATAGAGTTTTGTATAGGATGAGAGATAATGATTTAGTTCCATTCTTCTACATGTAGTTATACAGTTTGACCAGCACCATTTGTTAAAGACGTTGTCTTTTCTCAACTGTGTATTATTGTTGGCTTCTTTGTGAAAAAATCTGGTGTCTGTAGAAGTGTGGGTTTATATGTGGGTCCTCCATTCGATTCCATTGTTCAATAATTCTGTTTTCATGCCAGTACCATGTTTGTTTGTTTATTTATCATTACAGCCCTGTAGTCTAACTTGAAATCTGGATGGTGACACCTCCAGCAGTTCTTTAAAAATTATTGTTCTGAATTGTTTTCACTATCCTGTGTCTTTTGTGTTTTCATATGCAATTTATGATACTTTTCTTCAATCTCTGTGAAGTATTATCTTGGAATTTTGATGGAGATTGCATTGAATTTGTAGATTGCCTTTGGTAGGATGGCCATATTTACAGTATTAATCCTACCAATCCATCTTCTGGTATCTTCTTCAATTTATTTTCTTGTGGGTCTTAAAGTTTTCATTGTTCAAATCTTTCACTTGCTTGGTTAGATTTCTTCCAAGATATTTTATTTATTTTTTGAGGCTGTTATGAATGGTATTGTTTCCTTGATTTCTTTCTTAGTGTGTTTATCATTTGTACACAGGAAGACTTCTGATTTTTGTAAATCCTCCTACTTTGAGTTTTCTGGTTGACTCTTTAATGTATGGAATTATATCATCTGCAAATAAGGATACTTTGACTTATTCTTTTACAATTTGCAGGCCCTTGATCTCCTTCAGTTGTCTTATTGCTCTAGCTAAGACTTCTAGTACTATGTTGAACAGGTATGGACACAGTGGACATCCTAATCTTCCTGATTTTGGTGGAAATTCTTTCTGCATTTAGGATGATATTGGCTGTGGACTTACTGTAAACTGTTTTTATTATGTTGAGCTATGTCCCCTTTATCTCTATTCTCTCTAAGATTTTTATCATGAATCAATATTTCAGTTTGTCAAGGGCCTTTTGTACATCTAATGAAAGATCTTGTGATTTTTGTCCTTTAGTCTATTTATGTGTGGATTACTTTTATTGATTTATGTATGTAAAATCACCTCTGTATCTCTAGAATGAAGCTGGCTTGACCATGGTGGATAATCTTTTTGATGTGTTCTTGGATTCAGTTTGCAAGTATTCCTTTCTGAATTTTTTGTGTCTAAGTTCATGAAAGATCTTGACCTATAATTCTCTTTTATTTTTGAGTCTGTGCCTGGTTTTAGTATCAGGGGAATCCTGGCTTTGTAAAAGGAATTTAGAACTATTTCTTCTTTTCTACTTTGTAAAATATTTTGAGCATTTTTCATGTTAGTTCTTCTTGGAAGATCTGGTAGAATTCTGCACA
>CABHPR010115381.1:0-2500 GCA_902168415.1 Peromyscus melanophrys | reverse complement strand
GTAGGAGCTTTCCTTGCTTTCCGGTGTGCATCTTTGGCTACATAATAAATTTCTTCATCTGTGACGTCCAGAAGAATTTCAGTTAGAAGCAATTTTGCCAGCAACATCATCTGACACTCCTTCTCTTCTTCCGTCATCTCCGGCTCACTGTGCTCTTCTTGGGGAGCTGGAGACGGACTTCTGGTAACTTTTCCACTACTCACAGCCTCAGTGTTTTCAGCATCTTCATCTTCTTCCTCGCTATCAAATTTACTTCTCTGGGGTAAACGAGGGCCATCTCCCCCTTCAGCATCTTCTGTGGCCTTCTTTTCTTTTTTTGACAATTGTGAACGCTGCTGTTCCATTCTTTCTTTCTCTAATTTTTTCTGTTTTTCGCGTTCCATTTTCTCAAGGCCTTCACGAATCCAGGCTGGAAGAGTCCTGCGTTTTACTGCATCAATTTGTGGAGGCTCCTGCTTCACAGGAAGTGCAATTGGTGAACGCTGCCGGTCCCTGAATGATGGTGGCCGCTCCCTTCGATTCTGGGCAGTTGCTGAAGGTCCTGGAGGTCCTGGTTGCCAATAAGGAGGATGAAATCCACCTTGCGGTGGACCAAAAGCAGCCCCATGCTGATAGTCAAACTGGTTCACCGGCCCCACTGCAAAATTATCAGGTGGTCCACCAAAGTTGTGATTGTTCTGGTTAAATATATGCCTGTTGTCAGGGGCAATTTCCCCACTGTCCTGACTGTTGCTGTCTTCAGAAGGAGGAACAATGTCCATTGGGCCTGGTGTTGGTGGCATCCATGGCTGATCTGGAGGGGGGTGTGGGGGCTGCTGATGCATTCCCCATTCTGGTTGCCACATTCTGTTAAAATTTGAATCCCCTTGAAAATTCCCATGATTATTTGGACCAGACTCCATTGGAGGCATATCCTGTCCATTTGGCATCATTCCTGGTGGTTGCTCTACGATGCTTTGCTGTCCTGAAGCTTCTCTTTGTGCGATCCAAGCTTGGGCCAAAGCAGCCCAGTCAATCTGGCTTGGATCCTGCTGGTGCTGAAATGGCTGCATCCACTGTTGCTGGTTCAGGGGCCATTGCTGCCAAGGTTGTCCTCCTTGATCCCACATCCTTTACGTTTCTGCTCCGATTCCGGAATACTGCAGTCGCCACCGTTCCTGTAATTCTCTCCAACCCTTTTGATGCTTCTACTTCTTCATGAACAAGACAAGATGGCGCCCGATTGGCGCTCCTCGGAAGTGAATAAATTGTAGTCTCTATTCTTGTTGCTATCAAGTTTTAGTCTATTGTGCCCTGGTAGAATGCAGGATATTATTTCAGTTTTCCTAAATTTGTTGAGACCTCTTTTGTGTCCTAATTTGTGGCTGATTTTAGAGAAATTTCCATGGGATGCCAAGAAAAAAGCTGCTCTTTAGTGTTTGGGTGGAATGTTCTGCAAATGTCTGTTTGACATAGTTGTTTTAAAACTGGTGGAAGAAGTCTTTATGTATATAGATATTTGAAATAATTTGTTGTTTCTTTTGTAATGTGCTTATATTGTCTTCTTGTGGACTGGTGGAAGAATGCTTTATTGGAATGAAAGCACTGAAATATTTTGTTGTACTATATGTGCTGGTTTTATGCTGCAATCACGTGGAGAAATGGAAGGTGGAAGAACTGAAATTACCTGTTCATTCTGTTATGTTTAATGGGTCTCTGGTTCCATCTTGTGGCCAAATGAAAAAATGGTATAAGAACTTAGAATAATTGAAATTGGTTTTGTTTCTACTGCTTTTGATGATCTTACGCTACTATCCTCTGGACATATAGGAGAATATTTTATGACTGTAGAGAAGTGATAAAATCTAAATATATTCTTATATATTTAAAGTTTAATACATTATATATGATGCTTATTATTAACAATGAATGAATTTTCCTTAGGTAAAACTTACAGAATTCATTAAAGTAGAATGAATATAAAGTCAGACATGTTGGCACATTCCTGCAATCTACCCACTTGTGTGACTGAGGCAATAAAGTCATAAGTTTGAAATCAGCCAACATAGTAAGAAAATGAAAAAAGAATGAAAAGAGGGATAGAGAGGGAGAGAGAACACCATAGTTACATCAGACCATTAACTCAAGGTACTGAGTTTCTTGGTGGAGAGATATAGAGATTGGATTATAGCATTTCTCTCAATAGAGAATTTTCTTTATTTGATTATGAACCTTGGAGGTGGTTTTGTTATTTGATTCTTGCTTTATTTATCTATGAGTAAGTATTCATATACCATGTTCAAATAACATTATTGCTTTAACAAATTCTATTCCTTCTTTCTCTCTTTCTTTCTCTCTTTCTTTCTATCTTCCTTTCATCTTTCTATCTTTTTCTTTTTCTTTCTTTCTTTCTTTCTTTCTTCAATTTTCTAAAAATGTCCACATATGATAATCCTGGTGAAGCAATAGAAATATCTAAAAATATCTAAAGATATCTAACTGTCTAAAAAACTAAAGAAAA
>CABHPR010115380.1:0-43499 GCA_902168415.1 Peromyscus melanophrys | reverse complement strand
TATTATTATTATTATTATTATTATTATTATTATTATTATTATTATTACATTAGTACCTTTACTATATTTCTTATTCTTTTAATCAGCTACACACTATAATTTAAATCAAGCTAACCTCTCTCCTAATTTGATGGTTTTACTTTCTCTCTAAATCTACTCTTTTCTTTCTTGTGCAAACCCCATCCATGATCAAGGCTTAGTTCATGGTCTCACCATGGCAAAGCCATCTCCAATGATCAAGTCTGCAGTTTTCCTTCATTTAAACGTCCATGGGTCATATTTCCTCTAGTGTGAAATTAAATTGGGATGTAATTAAATATTGTATCATTTTGGCTGTTGTTTCAAGGTTAAAGATGTAGGCCCCTAACTCAGCTACAGCTTCTTTGAAGGTAAAAATGTTGTCTTGACTTTCACCTAATGTCGCAGCCAGTCACAAGTCCTATCAATTTTCAAACCACTGATTGTAATTAAGAACTGCATTTTGTTGCAAGCATTCATGATTCTGCCATGATGATTTAAAAACAAACAATAAAGAAGAAAAGGAAACAGAAAGGAGAGGACAGCGGCATTGTTGCTATAGTTAGTGCATCTCTAAGCTGAGGTTTCTGCAATTCTTCCCAGATTTTTCCTCAGGGTCTAAGAAGGATCCTAGAGCACCAGTTGTCATGTCCAACTTGCAAAGCAGAAATAAGGGAACTAGATCCTAAAGACCTTTCCCTCAACCCCTACCTAACATGTTTAGTTTTCACTGAACACTTTTCTTCATAGAAGGCCTCTGTTCTAAGAAGGAAGTTATTAAGTCAAAAAATAACAAAAAGTAACTATCACCCCCACACACATAGACTGTAACACATTAGTCAGATATGTTCACTCTACTCATGGCTTTTTTTCTTTCCAAGACGAATTTCAAATTGTTGATAGTTACTGCGTCATTTCATTCTTAGCCCAAACACAGCTTTCCTAACTGTAAGGCCAAATTCCTTATTTGTAATCAGAATTTTGTTTTCATTGTGTTCCTTGTTGTTACTTCTAAGTTTGACCTACCATACTACTTTTGTTTTCTTTTTCACTTGAAACCTAAAACATGGCCAGCCTGTCTTTGGAGAGATGTTCTCTAGATAGTAGGACCTATGGCTCCAGATACTATGAGTACAGCTACAAAACAGCCGTTAGGATTTAGCTCTTTCAAGGACCACTTCATTCAGAAAAGAGAATCTCCATACTCAGTAATGGAGTAATGGAGTGAGAGTTGGAAAGGTCTGACCTTCTGGCCCTACCTAAGGAGATTCCTGCAATGTTGGTCCAGTTTTACCATACCTGTAAGCATCATGGATGAGTACTATGTAAAGACTGTTATTTACCAGGGAAAGACTCTGAGGAGCCTGTGTCAGCTTCTGGTGGAGACTTTGAAAAGACTATATTACCTATCAGGCAAGGACTCTGAAGAGACTGTGTTACCTTTTAGGTGAAGATTATAAGACAAGTGTTTTATCTCTCAGTGGTAGACTGAAAAGAATGTATTAATTCAACCTGACCTCTTTCTGCCTATTGGTTTCCATCCTTTTCTTCTTCAAGCATTGATCCAGAAGTCTCTTCACTTTCTGTTTGCTAATGCTAATGTCCTTCTCAGGTCTGCACCCAATGGAACCAGACTCACTTTCTTTCATATTCTTGCCCTTCTTATAAATGGCCAAATTCACTATCCCCTTCATACTGTGAAAAACTCTATCTGAGTCTTGGGGAGAAGTGTTTCCTCCACCAAGCCCTTTCTGCAGCTTCAGGTGCCCCCCCCCCATCCTTAACACTTAATGTGTTCATTGTTCTGATCTGCTGACAGGAAGAAGATGAAGCAATTCCAGTGATATCCATTATATACCATAGTGGTCAACTGGCTCATTATTATTAACATTTGTAATGGTTAACAGAGCACATAGTAGAGACAAATCACAGAAAAGCTGGAGATATCACCTTCTCAGAGCAACTACTTGGGCTTTCTACACAACAGAAAAGACTCTTGCTAATTAATACAGACACGAAAAGCTCTTGTTATGCAGTTTCAAATATGAAACATACTTCAAGTTTCTGAACATGTGAATGTTGGTCAAAGAACAACACCTTCATATGCTTGGTGAACACTCGGTCCTGTTGTCTTCTCTCTATCATCCATTGCTCCTTTTCTAACCTCTGTCCCTAGGCCCTTGCGAAGGCTTTGCACGTTGAATACTTCACTGTGAACATGTCTACAGTGCTTCTCTTTTCTCAGACTGAGCCCTGAGCAACACAGCCAGTGTCCACTGAACACACTCTAGTGGTTATCACAATGCAGGAAGTTGGCCATCCCAGATCACTTCCTTTTAAGTTGGTTACTACTTCAACGTAAGCAAGTATTTCTTATCAATACAATTATGAAAACAAAAATATCAGTGAACATAATAAAATATTCTTTTGAGAAAATACTTTTAAGAATGCAACACATCAGAAAAATTAAAGGTAAAATTTTTGAATTATGGGAACTACTTCCTGTGGGTACAGAACAAAAAATAACTCACATTATAACTGCTCATAAAAAATGCTGTGCAGCAATATAGGTTTCCAACAAATTTGATGACCCGTTTCTGTCTCCCCCTTCCTCCATTAAATTGAACTCTCTGAATTATTCATGAGGGCTATTTTAATGGGATAATTTTTTCTTGCAAACGCTGACACTAATACCAAAGAATATCTCTAGGTATTCATCTTGGATAAATAAGGGTCCTCATAACTAGTTTTCTTGATGTTTCACCTTATTCAAATGAACATATATGGAAGTAACTAATGCAGACCATTTTTTAGCACTTAATGTTTTCAATATGTTTGTCTCCATATATGTATAGTCAAACATATGTTTACCCAGGAATTAAACAGGATGTTGAATTAAATGAAAGTAAAGCAGAAAGTTCAGCAATTCTCAGGTGAACTCAGGCAGGGTATTAAGAGGAAATTTAAAGTCCACATCTTCCAGCTGTGATGACAGCTCAGAACGACTTTGGGGATTGCCCATCCCTCCTTAGTACTTTGGCCATTCTAAGAACAAATCAGTCACTTGAATGTGTACATTAGAGGTTTTTAACTCAGAGAAGTGTGGTTTGAGGGATTTGGTGAATCCCTTAAAACCGACCAACTTCCAAATTCTCTCTCTCTCTCTCTCTCTCTCTCTCTCTCTCTCTCTCTCTCTCTGTTTCTTGGAAAGAACGTTTATAACATTTATCAAACTCTCAGAGGTGTGCTTGATTACTACCACACCTCACCATAGTGAGAATTCATGTTTCACACAAAAGTAAGATTTCCATAGTCAGGCTGTTTGGATTTCTGAGGTGTAGACTGAGAGTCAGAAGAAAATTTTAGTTTCATATGTTATTTCAATATAGCATTACTTTATTAGTTTACTTTTATCAATATCTTCAAAATTTGTCCACATGTCTGCAATTCTGCTCATCTTTTCAAAATATCAGCCTACAATAATTTGTTTCCTATACAAGACACATACTGTTGAAGAACAAGAAAGTACAGGAATTTGAAAAGGAAAAGTAGTGGAGGACTAAAGGGGAAATTGGAAGAGAGGGAATGGAGGTAGAGTTGTCAAGACACACTATATGTATGTATAAAATTCTCAATAAAAAGAAATGAAGTCAAGTTCTGAAATAATCCTCACTTTATTTATTAGAGATGATGGTGTTCATCCATCCAGCAGTCAGTAAATAGGCAGATGGTAAGCAAGCATAGCTGTGTGCATGTCAAGGTACTTTGGCCCCCAAAATCACAAAACTGGTATATTTTAATCACAATGCAAGAAACCAAAACACAAACCCTATTTGACTTTTAAAGAAATAAAATTTGCTCAAATTTCTAAAATGGTTGTAATAATAATAAAACCTGGAGCCTGGTATTGGGATAAATACTGAAAGATCAGAGGGAGACAAAGAAACAAGCCACTGCCATGTCTTACCTCTAGAACTCCTCAGCCTGTAAAGGCTTCAGTTCTTCTCTCCTCACACCTTATATACCTTTCTCCACCAGCCATCACTTTCTTCTTAGTGTTGAGATTAAGGGCGTGTGTGCTTCTCAAGCAAAGGCATGAGATCTCAAGTGCTGGGATTAAAACGTGTGTGCCACCACTGCCTGGCTCTGTTTCTGTCCTAGACTGAGTCAATCTCATGTAGTCCAGGGGGGCTTTGAACTCACAGAGGTCCAAACAGATCTCTGCCTCCTGAGTGCTAGGATTAAAGGTGTGTGTCACCACTGCCTGGACTCTATGTTTAATCTAGTGGCTTGTTCTGTTCTCTAATCTTCAGACAAATTTTATTAGGGTATGCAATATATCACCACATTTCCCCTTTTTTGTCTAAAATAATAAAAGAAGGTTATAACTAATATAAGAAAAACTATATACAATAAGTACAATAAGTATATACAATATATACCATCAAGAATTACATTACCAATGTCTAGTTCATTAGCATTTGACAAATTGAGAGAAAATACTCCATTATTTATCCAATTTTGGTGAGTCCAAAATGTACCTAATTCACTTCCTATCCTAACTTGTACTACCAATCAAAAACTAACCTTTGATGTATTTCAAACTTATACACTTTACACCTCTTTAGTGAGTTTCTTTTCTGAATTTGTTAACAAGAAAAACTACAACTATCATGTCTTCAACTCTGTCAGAGACCCAATAAGGAAATAATATTAACTGAGTAAGCAAGAAGTGCAAACAATTAGCTTCCAAAAATGTGAGAAATAACAGAAACAGCTGGCTGCCTGGACAGTCACCCAAGGTTCCTCCGCAATGTTGGGGCATCTATCTTCGGCCTACATGCCTAGCATATCTGACAGACTTATCTGTGAAGCAGAATTTTCTAAAGGACTTTCCTACCTTGTCTTGGCAAGGTTTGACAGACCTTTCTTTTGTGCCCTGCTTGTCCATTTGGACAGCATGCTGTCAGCAGTTGAGGCAAGGGCACTTTCTTGGCCAGTGGCTAACTTTTGACACAAAGAAAATAAACTCCATGTGGAGTTTCTTCAATGTCCATCATCTTCTCTGAAGTAGATTGGTGCTTTCAGGAGGAGACATGTCACATTGTCATTAAAAAAATGAAAGAAAGAAAGAAAGAAAGAAAGAAAGAAAGAAAGAAAGAAAGAAAGAATCTGTGCTATTAAAACATCTTAAATGCCATATTCTGTAGATCTCTGAAGTGTTTAAAGATGATCTGTTTATCTAAAATGTATCTATTTGACCTTGAAAACATACCTAACCTTATGACAATTTTGATTGTAATAGGTGACCAACAACTAACCTGGATTTCTTTATATCCTAAATAGTTGGTAATAATAACTTTCAAGGACTAGATATTTGCATTACATTGTTAAATGAACTGTATAGGTACAATACCTTGAACAAGATTAGAAACACATGCACAGTATTTTCTAACAAAATCAATCTCAAATTTGTATCAATATACATAATTTGTATATTGTATATACAAAAATCTAATGCAACGTAAAATATTTAAAACTAGTAGTTGCTTTTTAAAAGTAGATTCAATAACCTACCTTTTTATCTTATTATATCTATATCCTCCCTTTTTTCTTTTCAGAGTAGATTCACTAATCTACTTTATCCTATCATTTCTATATAATACATTTCTATATCATATTCCCCTTTCTTCTTTTAGAAAGAGATTGACTATGACCAATAACAATTTTTAACCAACCCTTAAATGAAGACTAACATCCATAATCCATTTTTTGGAATGTGGGCATAGTTTTCAAGGCTACTTCCTGCTAATTGGGGGTGCTGGTAGTCTTATGAGGACACAAAGAAAATTTAGTATTATTGTCAAGTCCTGATTGGAGAAGTCTGTGAGGCTGTATCATCTCAGCTAATCATCTTGATATTGTCCTGAGCAGTTTGTTGTCCAAAGCTGATCTGTAGGTGATGTTTGTCAGCTTAATGGCATTATCATAGTCCATGTGGAGTCCTCTTTGTGGGATTGCATCATCTTTAAAAGACTTCAAAGTTCACTATTAGGAGTGGTCATATTTTACTGCAGAAAATCTTTTTCTTGGGACAAGTTTTCTGGGTGATCTGTCCTTTTTCTTCAGACGTCTCATTTGTCCAGTGTTCTTCAGATTCCTTAGCCTTCATTCTCCTGAAAGATAAAAACAAAACTATTCTGCAACCCTAACTTTAGGAAGGTTCCCTTTTGGCAAGTTATATCTGATCTAATGAAAGGCATTTGTTAGTGGTATTAGTTAGTTAAAATTGAATGGTCATGCTGGTTGATGAACTATTACCTCTTCTAGTCAAGAGGTATCTCTTGCTCAAATCTAACCTTCATCAGTTTTTATGGTATCCAGAATGGTTTCCAGGCAACTGGCTTGGACAATGTACCCTCACAGACTATTTCAATTAGGACTTGACCATAATTCTTAATTTTCTCAAGATTTGCATAAGAATACAGCACCCTTTATCAACAGGAAGTAGCCTTGAACACTATGCCCACATTCCCAAAAAAATGGATCATGGATGTTTGTCTTTGTTTAGGTTGTTGGTTACAAATTGTTATTGGTCATAGTCAATATCTTTCTAAAAGAAGAAAGGGGAATATGATATGGAAATATAGGATATAGATATGATAGGATAAAAAGGCTGATTATTGAACCTACTTTTAAAGAGCAACTTGCTTAAAATGTTTTACATTGGTATAGATTTTAGTTTATTGATACAAATTTAAAGTTAATTTTGTTATACTGTATATATATATTTCTACTCTTGTTTAGGGTACTATGTGTATGCAACTCATTTAAAATTATAATGTAAATTAAGAAATATTGATTAATAATTAGTCATCTGTGATAATCAAACTTATAGTCATGTTAGTTAAGTTTTTTAGGTATACATAGATATATTTCAATTAGATAGGTAATCTTCAAACACTTCAAAGACATACAGAATATGGCATTTAAAATGTTTTAAAAACTTAGACTTTCCTGGACAATGAAACACACCTGCTCCTGGCAGCACCAATTACTTCAAGGAAGATGATGGGCACCAAAGACACTCCATATGGAGTTTATCTTCATTATGGCAAAAAATTAGCCACTGGGCAAAAAAGCTCCCTTGCATTGACTGATTGACAATATGTCACATAAACTGGACATGCAGGACACATAGAAAGGTGACTACTGAACTTTGCAAGGCAAGATGGTCCTTCAGCTTCCTGCTTTACAGAAGAAACTTCCAGAAATTCTACAGGACACAGAAAAAAATGACTGAGAATCTAGGCCTATAGATTGAAGATGGATGCCCCAATATTGCAGAGGTACTTTTGGATGACTGTCCAGGTAGCCAGCTGTCTCTGTCATTCTAGATTTTTGGAAGTTGCTTGCAGTGCATTTTCTGTTTCCTTATGTAATATATTCTTCTGGGGTCTTTGATGTAGTTGAAGACTAGATAGTTATAATGAAGGTTTTCCTTGGTTATGATAAGAGATAAGGTAGATATGAAACTTTAGACTCACAAATATAGGATAAATAGAATATTGTCTTTAAATTTGCCAAATATAAATGGACTAGATATTGTAACTATGATTCTTGCTTGATAACTGCTCTATTATATGTAATTTTACTATGTGAAAGTTAAAACTTTCCTTTTTGATTAGACAGAAAAGGAGAAGTGCCGTGGGATATCATTCTGTATGCTGTATGCTCTGGTTGATAAATAAAATGCTGATTGGCCAGTAGTCAGGCAGGAAGTATAGGCAGAGTAAACAAATGAGGTGAACACTGGGAAGAGGAAGGCTGAGTCAGGAGTAGCCAGCCAGACACAGAGGAAGCAAGATGACAAGGCAGAACTGAGAACAGGTACCAAGCCACGGGGCTAAACATAAATAAGAATTATGGGTTAATTTAAGTGTAAAAGCTAGTCAGTAATAATCCTGAGCTAATGGCCAAGCAGTTATAATTAATGTAAGCTTTTGAGTGATTATTTTATAATCACCTGATGGACCACATGGCTGGGCAGGACATCGAAAAACTTCAGGCTACACTCCAGCCCATTTCCTATCAATAGTTGATCAATCTCATCATTACCTTGTGCTAGAGGGCTTTGCAGACCCGTATGAGATCAGATGTGTGTTATATATAAGGGATGATTCCTATTCCTGATTATTTCTTGTAGTTGAATAAATAATGAAGTTAATTCTGACTCATCAGGTATAAATTCAGTAGTTTCAATGTGTAAGACCACTCTTTCTGCATACTGAGAGTCAGTAACTATGTTGAGCTTTTCAGAAAAATTTATTAATACCATCAGAATGGCATACAATTCTGATTGGGGGCCAAATTATAAGGACTTTGAACCACTTTTCTTAAATTTTCTGATTTGTAACCTGCCTTTCCTGACTTGTTCGCATCAGTATAAAATGTAAAGGCTCTAGATATTGTTGTTTCCCATACAATATGAGGCAGGATCCAGTTAGGTCTCTATAAGTTTAATTCTATTGCTTTTGTGATATATGTTGCTAATTTCTCCCAAAAAAATTACTGCAAGTCCTTTGCCAAGGTTCACTTTCTGCTCATAATTTGTCAATTTCATCAATAGTTAAAGTTACTACAATTTCTACTGGGTCTATTTCTGCTAATTGACAAAGTCTCAATTTTCCTTTTAAAATCAAATCAGAGATCTTTTCTACATAAGTTTTTAATTTTTTTTACTCTGTTTATTTGGTAGAAGTATCAATTCTACTATAACATCTTCCCTCTGCACTAAAATTTCTGAAGGAGAATGCCTAAAGGGTAAAATAACCAAAATGCAATCAACTTTGGATCCACATGACCCACATGTGCATCCTGTATTTTCTTTTCCACCAAAGTCAATTCTCTCTCAGCTTCAGCTGATAATTCTCTTGGACTATTTAAGTCCTTTTCACTCTCTAAGGTTTTGAACAAATTACTCAGTTCATTATTTTTTGCCCCAATAGTGGTCCACATATTGGAAATGTCTCCTAATAATCTTTGAAAGTCATTAAGAGTCTGTAAATGATCTCTCCTAATTTGCACTTTGGGGGAGGGTCTAATTTTTTGTAAATCTATTTTACATCCTAAATAATTAATCCCCAACGAGGCAAAATTTTCTTTACTTCTTCAAATATTCTTTCTAAAGTATCTGCATTTGAATCAGCTAATAAAATGTCATCCATGTAATGGTAAACTATAGATTGAGAAAATTGTTTATGTATTACTTCCAAAAGCTGTTGTATAAAATACTGGCCCAGGATTGGGCTATTTAACATTCTCGGTGGGAGAACCTTCCATTTATATCTCTTAACAGGCTGAGAATTAATATAAGTAGGCACCATGAAGGCAAATCTTTCTCTGTCTTTTTCTTGTAAGTTTATTGAGAAGAAACAGTCTTTTAAATCAGTAAGTATAAGAGGCCATCATTTAGGTAACAGAGAAGGCAAAGGAATTCCATATATTAGAGAGCCCAGTGGCTGAATTACCTTGTTAACAGCTCTTAGATCTGTTACCATTCTCCACTTACCAGATTTCTTTTTAATAACAAATACAGGAAAATTCCAAGGGCTTGTTGATTCTTTAATATGCTGGGTATGTAACTGCTTTTGTACCAGCTTTTCTAAAGCCTATAGTTTCTCTGTTGTTAAAGGCCATTGCTGAACCCATACAGGCTTGTCTCTTAATCATTTTAAAGGTAGGGCTCTTGGTGTCTTTGAAAGATAAGCAGCTGTTGTGTCCTGTTCTTATATAAGCTGGATGGTCTGTGACTATTCTTTACTATACCTTCTAATATTTCCCCCAGAAACATATGTTAGCTTATGATTTATTTCTGTGATTGGAGGAATGTTAATCTAGGTATTCCATTGCAGCAATAAATCACATCCCCATAAGTTCATAGTTATATTAGCCACATATGGCTTTAATTTTCCTTTCTGTCATTCTGCCCTATACATTTGACCCATCTCACACTTTGTTTCACTTAGAATAATGTTTCAATCCCTAAAAACTGAACGTTTGCTCCTGAAGAGGCCAATATGGATGCAAAGATTCTAATGCAATTATTGTTACATCTGCTCCTGTGTCTACAAGGCCTTCAATGAGAATACCATTTATTCATATTTTTAATTTTGGTCTTTGTTCACTTATAAAAGTTTGCCAAAAAATCACTTTATGGTTTCTCCTGAATTTTTTGTTCTCTCTTCTATAGCTGTTCTATCACCCTGAGCAGTATTTTTTTTACAATGGGCATTAGATTCTTTATTTGCTCTGGAAATAGTTCCTTCCATGGTGACAGGAAAGGACTGAACCAAATTTGACATGGGGGCCTGCAAGAGGCCCCTCAGGGAGTTTTCAGGTGGCAAAGGAAAAGGATTGCCTTGTCTGTTCCTTGTTGCTCTACATTCATTAGTCCAATGCCTGCCTTTGCCACACCTTCTGCATAATCCAGAAGGGAGGGGTGTTCTGTTGGGATTATTCCTTGAAAAAACATTGTTTCTAGGAATGCCCTGTTTATAGTCCCTTTTTAGTTGACCTTGTTCACCACAATTGAAACATTTGACATTACTATTTTTCTTCAAACCTCTGGAAATCTATTCTATCCAAGCATCATCATGGTCATGAGATTCAGTATTAATTATATCTCAGATCCATTCCTCCAAGGGTGCTGATCTTGCCATTAATGGCCTAATCACCATTTTTACATTGTGCATTAGCATTTTCAAAAGGCAGAGATTCAATTATTAACTGTCTAGCTTTCTATTCTATTTACTGCTAAAGTCAGTCTTTGTAAGAAATTAATGAAGATTTCTTTTAGGCCCTGTATAACTTTAGAAAATGACTCAATTTTCTTTCCTACTTCTTCAATTCTGTTATAAGTATTCAAGGCTGCCATTAGGCATAAAGCTAGGGTGTAGTCATCATATGAAGATTGTCTTTGTATATCAGCATAATCGTCTTCTCTAAGAAGTTGATCTTGGGAAATTTCCATACCTCTAGCTCTACTTTGTTGTTCAATGGTCTTAGCTTCATCTTCCCACCAGGTGCTTCTTTGTAACTGGGGACCAACCTCTAAGGTTGCTGTAACCAAATCTCTCCAGTCTTGAGAGATAATTCTATTACAAGCTGACTACAAGTTTAACATCTGCTTCACAAAAGATGAGTGGATGCTATCTGAGACTATATTACTTCTTTGAATCGCCTCAACTCTAACATTTGCACAGGAGTCCAATCAGTTCATACACAGTCTTGAGGATATCTATCATTTGGCTGTTCCTGTAAGGTTACTGGATAAATTAATGTTGGCTGTTTGAAAGCCTTTTATCTGTAACCTTATAATGCAATGCTGAGATGGGTTCTCCTTCAGATTCCTCTGTCTGGGTCTGAACATCCATCTCTGCGATCTGCTTTAACAGGTTTTTCTGAAACTTTTATCTCGGTGCTCAGATTAACCAACTTTTTAAATGACAAAACAGAAATTATCAAATATAAATAATATTTATAACTGACTTTATATAAATCCCATCAACATTAATTGTCCTCTCATTTAATTTTTCCATTTTCAGATCGTTAATCATATTGTCAAACATAGACCAAACTCCCTCCATTGTAAAAATGTTTTCAATTTTTTAATGTGGGGGAAAAAAAAACCTTCTT
Organism: Peromyscus melanophrys; assembly: GCA_902168415.1. Taxonomy (NCBI): domain Eukaryota; kingdom Metazoa; phylum Chordata; class Mammalia; order Rodentia; family Cricetidae; genus Peromyscus; species Peromyscus melanophrys. The sequence continues at coordinate 31,784 of CABHPR010115380.1, read as the reverse complement.
TTAACTAATTTCTCCCTTTAAGAAATCCCATTTGACTCACCAAATCTGCTGAAAATGACAATTCAGATGATGGTGTTGCAACAGCCCAAGCAGAGGCCCTAAGAAATCCAAAAGCCACCAGGAGAGGAAAGAAAAGAAAGATCCAGCCATCTGCATGGAGGAAGTGTGTGAACATGGCTAACTCATGTGGTTTTTGGAGCCCCAAAACCTATGGAGTTTGCTGCAGAGAGAATACAACAAAAACTTAGCTGGCAGGTTAGAGACTCTGGCCATGTGTAGCTCTGGCAAGCAGCTTTTTCATGAATTCATACCTGTCCCAAAAGTTGAATGCCAGATGTTGCTTGAATTTCTGAAATGATCTTAATAACAAAAAGCCCAGAACCTGATATTGGGGTAAATGCTGAAAGATCAGAGAGACAAAGGAACAAGTCACTGCCATGTCTTACCTCTAGAACTCCTCAGCCTGTAAAGGCTTCAGTTCCTCTCTCCTCACACATTGTATACCTTTCTCCACCCAGCTATCCCTTTTCTCTTAGTGCTAGGATTAAAGGCGTGTGTGCTTCTCAAGCAAAGGCATGAGATCTCAAGTGCTGGGATTAAAACGTGTGTGCCACCACTGCCTGGCTCTGTTTCTGTCCTAGACTGAGTCAATCTCATGTAGTCCAGGGGGGGTTTGAACTCACAGAGGTCCAGACAGATCTTTGCCTCCTGAGTGCTAGGATTAAAGGTGTGTGTCACCACTGCCTGGACTCTATGTTTAATCTAGTGGTTTGTTATGTACTCTGATCTTCAGACAAATTTTATTAGGGTACACAATACATCACCACATAAAATTCCAAGAAACAAAGCTTCTAATATTTTTAAGTGTTCCAGAAAGACATTCAGGCACGGAGATGACTGTCACCACAGGATGTGTCCTGCAGGCTTTTCTGTCAGAGAGGATAGTGTCTCTTCTAATGCAGATTAAGCTGGTGTTTACAGAATTACTCTGGGTGTGCATTTTCATCCTGCTGTGATCAAGTAACACTGCCTGACAATTGTCAGACAGATCCTTGGACAAGAAAGACTGGTCAGCATCCCCTGCTTGCATTGCACAGGGCAGAAGCTTTGGTAAAAGTCTTATGTAGTGGAATATTATTTTAAGATGTGTTACATTTGTTTATATTGTGGAATATTTGTTTAATGATGCAATGATGTGTTTCATTCTGTTTGTTGCATTTGTTTAACTCTGAAACTGTGTTACTTTGCTTGCCTAAAACACCTGATTGTTCTAATAAAGAGCTGAATAGCCAATAGCTAGGCAGGAGAGGAATAGATGGGGCTGGCAGGCAGCGAGAATAAATAAAAGGAGGAAAAGAGGAGGAGAGGAAAAGCAAGAAGGAAAGAAAGAGGAGAGGGGACATCAGGGGCTATCCACCCAGGTACACAAACAGCCCTGGAATAAGAAGGAAAGAAAGGAATATAGAATAGAAAAAGGTAAAAGCCCAGAGCAAAAGGTAGACAGGATAATTTAAGTTAAGAAAAGCTGGCTAAAAACAAGCCAAGCTAAGGCTGGGCATTCATAAGAATATGTCTCCATGTATCTATTTGGAAGCTGAGTGTCAGGCCCTCAAAGAGCAAAGAGTTAAAAAAAAAAACTACAGTGTTATTCTTTTGCAGTAACACTGGTAGGTACACTATCTTCACTGGTTCCGTCTATTACAGAACATGTACTGGGAATGGATCTAAAAAAGGTTCATTGGTGATTTCTGTATTGAAACTTGATTCCAAATAGATACTGATTCCAAATTGGAACATGATTCCAAATAGACATAGACTCTAAGAACAAAAACAATCCTCAGCATTAGGGCTCAATTTTTGGAGACATAATAATGATATTTGTGTGAAAGATAGAAGACATCTAAAAGCAATTGCATCGTTTATTAATTTCAAATGCTTTGTGCAGAATGTTCACAGACAAAACTAGTGAAAAAAGGAATCTTACATTAGGAGAAAGCTCACCAAGTTCCAGATGCCTGTTAGTGTAAGTCAGAAGTAGCAAAGCTGGTGCTGTACAGAGTCCTCCCCTGAGGAGTAACAGTCTCTTCCTAGTCCTGGTGTGACAGGCAACACAGTTGTGTCTCCTCAGTGTTGTTCCCTGAGAGATAAAACAGTTGGTCTTTACATAATATTCGCTGGTGATGCCTCTAGGATTCCTGAAGCTAGAGTCAGAATGGCCACCAAACTCCCATGTCCTCCTATCTTCTCAACACTTTGTTCTTAATGCATCTTTAATATCAGTAAAGGATTACTGGCTATTGTCATCAGATACTGAGAGCTAGCTCCGCACATCTTGAATTCTTCCATAACTAAATATAAAATTCTTTATTTCTTCATCTTTGCCTCCTTACCATCCACTTTCTGATTTTTTTTTCTCTATTCAATGTAGGCACTATTTTATGAACCTGAGGATGAATAGTTTATTTGGAAAGGAAACATCTATGAGGTTATAGGGGTCCAGTAAAGGTGGCCAGTAGGAGAAGATGCATGAGTGGTTGAGTTATCATTGTGAGTGCCTGCACAGCCCTTAAAGACAAAAAAGAATGTATGTCAGAGTGTTCCATTATAATGATGAGAAAGGTGGGATATTCATCAGCCAACTCATATACATCCCTGCTGATAACTGCTCCCAGGAAATATAACCCACCCTGCTCTGTCCTGCTCCATATACAGTTGTTTATGCTGCTGTCAAAGGAAAGCCAAGAGAGAGAGATGCAAGTATTTGAAGTGAAAAGTTACCAGTAATGAAGTAGATGTGAGTTTGGAAACAAGCAGGTGTTAGAAGTGGACTTGTGGCTGTCTGTGTGGCCTTTGATCCTACTTAGTTTGAAAACTTCTTCTGTGAGTATCAACAGACTTAGCTTAGCAATGAAAATGACAATAAGCATGCATCAGATAATATCTGAAACTTTCTATAGAGAAAATTAAATGTCCAGTAGGCAGACAGAATAATGGTCTGACCTGAGCTAGATTGGGAGGAATTTAGGAACTAAGTCCCTTGGGAAGAAAGGTCTTACAGTGTTTGCAGCTAAGATGAGATTAGAACAGGACAAAATGAAAGCTATCTACAAGGCAAGAGCTAGCAAGACTTAAAAAGATAGCTAGGTTTTGAGGCACAGTGTTAACTAACTGGGATTTGTAACCATTACAAAGTGAGAATGAATAAAATTTATATTTAGAATTTTATTTTTCATTAAACCCTTACTCTGTTTAGCTTTAAGCTAAAAAAAAGTACAATTTATGCTTATGACATGTTAGATAATAGATTTTTTATTTTTACTGCATCATTTGATATATGTAATTAGTATCTGAAATAAGCTCCAAACTTTGAGTTCATGTTTCTGTGATTCTAGTATCAATTTTTTGATAATTTAGCTAATCAAGAATCTGATATTTAGAGAGAATTCACAAACAAAATTATTACTGTTTACCTTCTCAGTCAGTAATGGGAAATTTATGATCCATTTACTTAAGTACAGTTTAGAAATATGTAGGTCAGTATTGATTTTAAAAAATGCATAATTAACAAGAAAATCTTAAGCCGTGCAGTAAGTATTTTGTATGCAAATTCAACCCAATCTCACAAGCAGTTTCCAAGCTTCAGCTTCAGTAACATCCAGTAAAAGCCCACTGGAGAGATCAAGAGATGGTTTAACCCAGAATTAAAGGATGGAAGAAATTAGTGGAGAGAAGTTTGAACAAAGACCCACACAGGAAGTGGGGAAATGATATGTATAGATTCTCTGTTGCCTTTAAAAAAGGGTGAGGTTTTGTCTAGTAAGGGAGTACATATATCTCATTGTCTATCATTTTCTTTAAAATTAATTATTCTAAAATTTCTATCTTTTTCCTTTTCAGGATATATTTGAAAAAAAATTGGTGGATCTGGGGATTCTAAAAATAATTTGTTAGCCTTGTTCTCCCAAAGGTCAAAAGGCATGGTATAGGACACAATCCTAACAAATAATAATCATAACAGAAGAATCTGAAGATTAACATCCAGGCAGATATAACTATGCACATGACATTTATTTCATTAATTAGAGAACACAGCAATAGGTATGAGTAACTTTTGTTCTGCTTCCCAGTGTTTCTGAATTTCCTTGTGTCTGCCAGATTATGAGTTATACAAGTCAATGCATAAACCATAGATATGCTACATTTGGCCTACTATGTGAAAAGAAAGAACTCTAAGAAAAAGGATAGGCAAAAAGAACATTAAGAGTGGAATTTTAATTATTTAGATCTGTGCTTTTCAAGTATTATGAGAATGGAGATGAGTTAAAAAGAAATTGGCTGAAGCTGACAAAAATAAAAATTAGAAACATAATTTGGTCAAAATGATTAGGTAGCTAATCTCCAGTAGATTTCACAGGTGCCCAAAACAAGTTAAAATTTACACAAAAAAGAGAAACAAAGCTATATAGATGAGATAAGTAAAAACAAGACTAAAAATCATCTCAACAAAACTTGATATATGTAATTATCAGTTCACAAAACATCCTAGAATCAACAATTAAAAGCCTCCTCTGCTTTGCAAACAATTGGCTGCCAGAGCCTTGACACTGACAACTTCCCAGTGTAAAGAATTTTTTGGTACTAAGCCCTAGGTCATCTTCATGTCATTTACTTTCATGATTATTAATATTTTCTATGGCTTTATTTATTCTAAACTTAATTTTCAATACAGATCCCAAGTAATCTCCACATTTTTAACTGTATTACTAATATGATACTGATAATGAAATACCTTACAACTGCCTTCCATTGTTGTCTCTTGACAGATCCTCAAGACAATAGCATCTGCTTCTGCTTCTCACCTAATCAAGTCCTATTTAATAGTCAGAATGATCTTTTAGAAATGTGAATTAGATGTTGCCACTACTTATCTGAAATCCCTTCAGGATAATTCTTTATTTAGACATATTTAATCTATAGCAGAAGCTATAAAACATGAATAGCTGAGATTTTTGTTTCCCTTCTGTCTGTCCATACACATGTCCTCCTGCCTCACTGATTCCTTGGAGACTCAAGCCACTCACAAGCCTAGTAACATTTTAATTTTCTCTTCTCTCTAATGTAGCCACTACTCTTTGCCTTATACATCCAGATCTTAATTAAAATGAAAAGATTCTCATAGATTATTTTTTAATTACCACTCATTCTCATATAAATTGTCTGCCCGGTGTTAACTATCAAAGCGTTACCTGTTTAGCATCAAAGCATTATCTGTTTACCTTTATAGAAGTCATTATTTATAATGTGGTGATATTTTGTTTGTGCTGTCACAAATAAAGCTCACCTGGAGATCAGAGTGAGAAACTAGCCACTAGAGGCCAGGCAGTAGTGGCACACGCCTTTAATCCCAGCACTTGGGAGGATGAAACAGGAAGTGATAAGGTAGGGTGGAGACAGTAGCTCGGCCCTTTCCAGCTGAGTATTTGGAAGAGGTAAAAAGTCTTTCTAGTGGCTGACTACCTTATTGATCTTTCAGAATTTACCCTGATATCTGGCTCTAGGTTTTTATTATTAGACCAATTAGGATTTGTGCTACATGTATGTATATGTATGTTTGACTTATCTACCGAAGTACAGCATCGAAGTACAGCATCTCATGAAGGGAGATGGCACAGGCAACTCATGTCTACACCTGCACCCTCTAGTTGACTCCCTGCATGAGAAAAGCAGAAAACCAATTCTTCTTTACATGCAAGACTTTTACATGTGAAGAATGCCCTACCTGTGAGATACATTTTTCCAAAATTTTAATGTGAGGTACAATCTATCTGCTGCTTTGAATGGTTTTCTCCCGTTAAGCACAATGGAGGAATGAATTTTTTCTCTGCAGCAGCAGTGTCTTGAGTATTCAGTCTCTACTCATTGCCCAGAAGCAGGTTTTGGCAGACATGTAGGTAAGTCTGTGGGATATTTTTTTCAATAATGATTTATGTGAGAGGGTCTAGCCTTCTCTGGGTGGCATAACCCATAGGCAGATGATCTGGGAGACATGAAAAAGAACATGAGCCTAAGAAGAAGTCTATTATCAGTGTTCCTGCCTCCAAGTTCCCACTTTGCTTGAGTTCTTACTTTGGCTTCACTAAACGGTGGACTGCAATCAAGATGTATAAGCCAAATAATCTCTTTCTTCCATAGGTTACTGTAGATGTAACCAACCGTCTTATTAAATAAGAAACACAGAGCCAATACAAAGATGAAAGCAAAGAGGTCAGAGCAATAGCTAAGAGCTAAAAACCTTACCCTTCCTGTTGCTGTTGCTGTACTTCTCCGAAATAGACCTACTTCCTGTGTCTGTCTTTTTTTATAGAGTTTCTCTTCTGCCTTCTCATTGGTTGTAAACCCAACCACATGACCTCCTAGTCACTGCCTGTCTGTACAGACTTCCAGGTCTTCTATGGTTGGTATTGAGATTAAAGGCATGTGTCTCCAATGCTGGCTGTATCCTTGAACACACAGAGATCTACCTAGTTCTGCCTACCAAGTGCTGGGATTAAAGGTGTGCACCACCACCACCCAGCTTTCGCTATAGCTTGCTAATAGCTCTGACCCCCGGGCAACTTTATTTATTAACATACAAATCACATTTCAGTACAAATACAATATCACTATAGGTTACTTTCAGTCATGTGTTTTATCACAGCAATAGAAAAGAACTTAGAACAGCAAATTCCTGTCAAGAATCAACAGACAAATCCCAAGTATGACCAACTCATAAAATGAGTCACTTGAAAAATACCTCCCAAATATCTATCATTTTGTTTTCTATTTCCATGATAAAACACTATGACCAAAGCAACCTGGGGAGAAAAGGGTTTATTTCATCTTACAACTCCATCATAGAGAAAGGTCAAAATAGAAACTCAAAGTAATAACCTGGAGATATGAACTGGAGCTAAACCCATGGAGAAACAGGGCTTACTGGCTTGCTTCTCATGACTTCTTAACCTGATTTCTTTGCCTATGGCTGAGGAGGTCTTAGGCCCTTGGAAGGATTTAGGAATATTGGTTAGCTAAGTTGACATGGCACCAAACTACCTTCTAAATATTGACATGTACAACAATAGATAAATGCTTTTCTTAGCCTTGATCAGAGAAGCTTTTCTTTGCAATAAACTGTAGTAAATTGAGGAATCATGACTGCGTAAGGTGGTGAGAATAAGTGAGAGGTGTGTGGTGGTATTGTGTTCCCCAAAATATTGTGTACCTTAATAAACTTATCTGGGGTCAGAGACGGAATAGCCACAATATGAAACAGAGGTTAGGCAGTGGTAGCATACGCCTTTAATCCTAGCATTCCAGAGGCAGAAATTCATGTGTTCAAGGATACACCCAAGCATGGTGACCCATGCCTTTAATCCCAGAAAGCCAGCCTTTAATCCCAGGGAGTGGTGGTAGAAAGCAGAAAGGTATATAAGGCGTGAGGACCAGAAACTAGAGGCATTTGCCCTGGAGAGGCATTTGGCCTGGAGAAGCATGTGGCTGGTTAAGCATTCAGGCTTCTAGCAGCAGTTCAGCTGAGGCCCATCCTGGATGAGGACTCAGAGGCCTCCAGTCTGAGGAAACAAGACCAGCTGAGGATCCAGCGAGGTGAGATAGCTGTGGCTTATTCTGTCTCTCTGACCTTCCAGTGTTCACCCCAATAATTGGCTCAGGTTTGATTTTATTAATAAGACTTTTAAGACTCATGCTACAGAGGTGAGTAAATAGGACAATTTTATTCCATCTTTAAGACTTGAGGACCACTGAACAGTGGTGGTGCACGTCTTTAATCCCAGCACTCAGGAGGCAGAGCCAGGCAGATCTCTGTGAGTTCAAGGCCAGCCTGGTCTACAGAACGAGATCCAAGATAGGCACCAAAACTATACAGAGAAACCTTGTCTCCAGAAAAAAAAAAAAAAAAAAAGACTTGAGGACCAGTTTGGAAGAGAAGGTGAAAAGAATATAAGAGTAAAAATGTAGGGAGAATAGTTGTGACATGTTCTTTCTCAGGATGACAATCATTGCAGTCATGAACTCATAGCAGCTCTGGATGTTTGCACTGGAACTGCACAAGACTGGACCTGTCAACAGTGGATGACAAGTAAAGGGGATACTCACAGGGCTCTACCCCTTTCCGCTGACCTTTTTGTTGGCTATGGGTAGATTATGAGAGGATAGTCCTTGTCTTTAGCTGTATACACACTAGTGAGTCTACCAGGCTCCAGTGAACAGCTTGAAACCCATGGTCACAGCCCTAGTCAAACCCATTGTCTCACAAAACTGAACAATTAGACATGAATGTAGGAAAAGAACTGGCAGAGAGGATTTGGATTTGTTCGTGGTTTGTAGAAGGTAAGAGACTGTAGTTGGATGTTTTCTCCAGTCCTGCCCAGCCCTATGGTCAGGATGAATCTCTCCCACTCATGGTCCCACAGCAATTCTGACCCAAGTAAATACACAGAGGCTTATATTGTTTACAAACTGCATGGTCTATGGCAAATCTCTTGCTAGCTAGCTCTTATATATTAAATTAACTCATTTCTATTAATGTATGTTTTGCCACATTTTCCATAGATTACTGATCTGCTGGCATGTTGTTCCTTGGGCGGTAGGCTCTCATCTCTCTCTGCCTTTCTTCTTCCTGTCTCTCTGCTTGTATTTTCTACCTGCCTCTAAATTGCCTAGCCATAGGCCAAAACAACTTTATTCATTAGCCAATGGGAGCAACACTTATTCACAGCATACAGAAAGACATCCCACAGCACTTCTCCTTTTCTATCTAATCAAAAAAAAAAAAGGTTTTAACTTTAACATAGTAAAATTACATATAATAGAACAGTTACCAAACAGGAATTACAGTTATAATATCTAGTCTATTTGTATTTGGCAAAATTGAAGTAAATATTCTATCTATTCTATATTTGTGAGTCTAAGGTTTCATATCTAATTTATCTTTTATCATAACCAAGAAAAATTATAATTATAACTATCTAGTATTGGTGTAATTATTAAGGCCACTCCACGTAGTTAAAAGGAGATTTATTTAAAGGCGTAACTCACAAATGAAGGGATAGGTAGATGATGGGTTCTGGAAGAGACGCAGCGCAGTCCGGCGGTGTTCTCTGGAGAACTTTCCTCGGTCTACCTCTCGCGTCCAGGTCCAGGAACCAAGAGAGCGCTCATCCCGGTCTCAGGTCTTCAGGCCCTCCCCTGGCCCCGCCTTGTAGGCGTGATAGTTACAGAAGCCTCAATGGGGGTTGGAACTTCCAGACCAAAGCTGGAGTGGCTACCCACTACAATCTAGTCTTCAACTACATCAAAGACCCCAGAAGAATATATTACATAAGGAAACAGAAAATGCACTGCAAGCAACTTCCATAATTCTAGAAATGACAGAGACATCTGGCTGCCTGAACAGTCATCCAGAGGACCTCTGCAACATTGGGGCATCCATTTTCAGCCTATGGCCTAGTCTCTCAGTCATTTTTTCCTGTGTCCTATAGAATGTTGGCAGTCTCCTCTGTGAAGCAGGAACATGAAGAATCATCACGTGTTGCAAAGTTCAGTGGTCACCTTCCTATGGGTCTTGCATGCCCAGTTTATACAACATACTGCCAATCAGTCGATGCAAAGGAACTTTTTTTGCTCAGTGGATAACTTTTGCCACAAAGAAAGCAAACTCCATAGTGAGTTTCTTCAAAGCCCATCATCCTCCTTGAATTAATTAGTGCTGCCAGAAGCAGACATGTCTTATTGTCCAGAAAAGTCTAAGTTCTTAAAACATTTTAAATGCCATATTCTGTAGGTCTTTGAAGTGTTTGAAGATTACCCACCTAATTGAAATATATCTTTATATACCTAAAAAACTTAACTAATATGACAATAAGTTTATTATACTAGATGACTAATTATTAATCTATATTTCTTAATTATACATTACAATTTCAAGTGAGCTATACAAACATAACACCTTAAACAAGCATAGAAATATACATACAGTATAACAAAATTAACTTTAAATTTGTATCAATAAACTAAAATCTGTAGCAATGTAAAATATTTTAAACAAGCTTTGCTCTTTAAAAGTAGATTCAATAATCTACCCTTTTGTCCTATCATATCTATATCATATCCTCCTTTTTTGTTTTAGAAAGAGATTGACTATGACCAAAAATAATTTGTAACTAACCCCTAACAAAGATAAACATCTATAATCTATTTTTTGGAAATGTAGGCATAGTTTTCTAGGCTACTTCCTGTTGATTAGGGATTCTGGTAGTCTTATGGGGACAGAAAGAAAATTTTAGGATTATGGTCAAGTCCTGACTAGAGTAGTCTGTGAGGGTACATTCTCTGAGTTAGTTGCCTTGAAGCTGTTTTGGATACCATATTAGCATAGAAGCAATCCATAGGTTCTCATCTTCTGTGGAAACAAAAGCAGAACCTCTTTTTCAAAGCAACATATCCTTAGACATAAATTTTTAAGTCAAGATATCTTTACAATATAAATTATATATATATATGTATGTATGTATGTTTATATGTATGTATGTTTAACTCAGCAGCCTTTACAATCAAATATCTTTCTGCAGTTAAATATCCCAAAGACAATATAATTCAGACTCTGTGTGTGATTTCCATCTTTATGTGGCTTATTTTTTATATTACATTTACTGTTTCTTTAAAGACTTTATTTTTTAAAACTATTTCTTTATATAACTGTATATACTCCTTTTCCTCTCTCTTCCAAGCTTATGTGCATTTTTACATATTGGGCGCCAAGTGTAGTTAAATGGTTTCTCCAGTCCTGCCCAGCCCTGCTCTCTCCCACTCATGATCCCACAGCCACTCTGACCCAAGTAAGCACACAGAGGCTTATATTATTTACAAACCGTATGGTCTATGGCAAGCTTCTTGCTAGCTAGCTCTTATATCTTAAATTAATCCATTTCTCTTAATCCATGTTTTGCCACATTTTCCATGGCTTGCTGGTCTGCTGACATGTTGTTCCTTGAGCTACAGGCTCATGTCTCTCTCTCTATTTCTTCTTTCTGTCTCTTTTCTTGGATTTTCCACCTGCCTCTAAGCTGCCTTGTCATAGGCCAAAACAACTTTATTCATTAGCCAATGGGAGCAACACATATTCATAGCATACAGAAAGACATCTCACAGCAAGAGACTGTGGAGAGAAAGTAATCAGAATACATTATATACACATAGACATCAAATAACAAATTTATTAAAAGTTATAATAAATAATCTTAATTGACAAATCACAATTACATAAATGTATTCAGTAAATATTTTTATATGTTTATAATGTGGAATGACAATTTAGTTAATTTACATTTAGAAAAAGAATTAATCTGCATGTATAAGTATGTCCAAGCTCTGATTACAATAAGAATCCTATAATTTGTGAGCAACTTCATATATAAGAAAAATGTTTTGCAAACTGTACATGTTTAGGTCCCTGTCTACTATTCTCTTGTGTTTTTGTGTTTCTTCCTTCTTTAGAACAATGTTCTAGACATGATAGTTTCAGTTTAACTTTAGGTTTGCATGTGTGCCATTATTTATGCTAGAATGTTTTTTCATCTGTTCCCTAGTTAATGCTAACCTTCTAACCAAATGTCATTGTCTTCACAGACATTTTAAGAATAGTCCATGAAGCTTAAATGTAATTTCTACCCTCTGTTCATTACCCAGTATTACTTGCTATCATTTGTAATTAAGTATTGTCATACACTGATTTCTAAAGTTGGAATATCAATCCTTCTTGTTTCATTGACCAAGATCTGTCTTCAGATGTGCAGTAAAGTTTTATGAAATTAATGAGTGAATTAATTAATGTTTCTACTAATCTCCTTCTAAAATACATAGAAAGGATTCTGTCAAGATAATTTTCAGTGTATTTTTGAATCTCAGACATGAACAGCTATCTCAGTGATGACAGCCAAATCTGATCAAATAAAATGTCTCAGTATGTGGCACTGCTGTTAAGTAAAAGTAATTGTTAGTGCAGCTGGGTGGGAAATATGCTTCCCATTTGAAACCACATATCATTATTTATATAGAAGATTATTTAGGACAGACTTGAATCTAGTCAGACTTTGCTAGCAGAAAAAGGAGGTTTGGCAATAGCACACAGTGATCTGCAAGAAAGACTCAGATTTTCCAACTGAGATCAGTGGACCCCAATCCGCTAACATCATGCCATAAATGTCAACTGGAAGGAAGAATCAGAGTGGAAGCATGAATTACACATTTACAGACTTTCAGATTTAAGAGTTTTTGGTACTCTAGAGAAAGCAGTAAAAATTTTAGATTTCCAATTAGTTTGCCCTAAATATTAAATGAAAAACTTCTCAAGTAATGTAAATTATTTTTACTCATCTACTTCAAGCTGTTCCTCAGAGCATTTAACTTTTAAAACTTCCTGGCAATATCTTACCAACAACTCACTTCAACATGTCAACAAATAGCTTCATTTAAAATGAATCATAATTTTTCTAATAAATCACATGCTTCCTCTATATTCAAAACTTAAGAAAAAGCAAGAAAAACAACCAAAATAAAAACAATTGATTTAGGATTTTCAGTTGGAGATAATATAGATTTTTAAAACTGTGTTCTTATGACTATGTATTTGCTTATTGTCTGCTGTAATGACTCCCTTTTTTATTTCTAATTTTATTAACTAGCTTTTTCCCACTTTTTTGTTAGCTTAGCTAAAGATTTGTTTATCATGAAGCATGAATCTATTTAGTCTTATCAATAAAAACAAGGAGTCATATATCAAGGGTGAAAGCTGAAAGATCAGAGAAGCAGAGCAGCCACTAGAAACCTTTTACCTCTACAGATCCTCAGACCGAATAGGGGTGAACTGTCTCTACGCGCCTTATCTTCCTGTCTCCACCTCCCTAGTGCTGGGATTAAAGTTGTGCACCACCACCAAACCAGGCTCTGTTTCTCTTTCAGACTGGTTTATCTTGTGTAGCTCAGGGTGGCCTTGAACTCCTGACCTTCCTGCTTCTTTCTCCCAAGTGCTGGGATCAAAGGTCCCACTGCCTGGCCTCTATGATCAATTAGTGGCTAGATCTGCCCTCTGATCTCCAGGCAAGGTTTGTTTGTCAGAACACAAACAAAATATCACAGAACACAATTGTGTTAGCCTTTTCAAAGTACCAACAAAATTTAATTGACTTTTTGTATTTTTTTCAGCCCTAATTTTAATTACCTATTCCCATTTTGATGTGGGGAACGTTGGTTGTTCTTGTCTATTTAGTTCCTTCAGGTACATTGTTAAACTATTAAACAGAGATCTCTCAAATTTTTGACACAGAAACATAGTGCTGCAAAAATTTCCTACAATCCTATTATGACTGATTTCAATGTGTCCTGTTGATTTTGGTTGTTATGTTTTTATACAACTCTAAGAATTTTTAATTTTCCTTCTTGATTTCTTCCTTCATTAATTTTTAAAAAAGGTTTGTCTCACTTTCATGGATTTGTGTACTTATTATCTTATCTTTTGTTTGTTATTAATATCCAGCTTTAGTCCACAGTGGTCAGAGAGAATGTGGGAAACAATTTCAATGCCCCTTTATTTGTTGAGATTTACATTATGTCCTAACTTCTCTTTTATTTTGGGGCACTAAAAATAATGTATATCATTGCTCAGTCTCAAAACCTAGGATAAATAAATGGCTGAAGTGCCTATTTAACATATCAAAGCAAATCTGGTCACCATGTTTTCCCACATCCCTCAGTCCCTACCAGTTACAAAGTCCTCCTGGCTTACATATCCTGCCCCACAACCCTAAGTCCCCAGCCCTAAGACCCCAGCCCAGGTGGTTGGGCTGCTCTTGCCTATATAATCCAACCATTTTGGTTTTCTGTCCCTTTTGTACCTTTGCCCTCTTGGATGAAGCACCTCATTCTCCTCTCTCCCCTCCCTCTTTCCTACATGGCCCAGCTCAGTCAGGGTCATGTCTACTCTAGACTCTCCCAGATGTCCCTGTCTCTTCCTATGTTTTCCCATTTATCTACAATAAACCTTTTCCTACACCATACCTAGAATCAGTCATGTCCTTTCCTTTCCCTTTTTTTTTTTTTAAGGATTTATTTATTATGTATACAGTGTTCTGCTTGCACATATCCCTTCAGGCCAGAAGAGGGAACCAGATCTCATTACAGATGGTTGTGAGCCACCATGTGGTTGCTGGGAATTGAATTCAGGACCTCTGGAAGAACAGCCAGTGCTCTTAACCTCTGAGCCATCTCTCCAGCTCCCTTTCCTTTCCTTTTTATTTCTTTTTTTCATTCAACCATCTAGTGTTTGGGTGGAATGTTCTTTAGGTATATGCTAGGTCCATTTGACTTATAATGTCATTTAGCTCCAGAGTTCTTTTATTTAGGTTTTTTTTTTTTTTTTTTTTTTTTTTTTTTTTTTAACAGATGACCTGTTTGTTGTTAAAAAATGGGATATTGGAATCACCCACTATGCTTGTGTTGGTCTGTTATTTTTAAGTCAAATGGTATTTCTTTTATGAAACTGAGTGTTTCTGTATTTGATGCATGTATATGTATGTTTATAACATTCCTTTTTCTATATTTGGTTTGATGAAGACAAAAAAGTGTTTATTCCTTATCTCCCCTGATTAGTTTAATTTTGAAGTTGATTTTGTCAGATATTAGAATAGCTACATCTATTTCTTGGGTCCATTTTTTGGGATAACCCTTTCCATCCTCTAATGTGGTATGTATCCTTGGTCGTTATGTTTCCTGGAGACAGCAAAAAGGACACGTTTAATAAGACAGTCTGTTAGTCTGTGCCTCTTTCTTTGGGAGTTAAGAACATTGATATTAGGATATGTTATTGAACAATGTGTATTAATCCCTATCAATTTGTTCTTTTGTGGTGTTCTTTTGATTTAGTGTTCTGGAGGTTTTGTTGTTTCTGTTGTTGTTCCTTGTGTTTTCTTGGGCATGTGTAATCTTCTTTTCATGCCTAAGTGTTCCAGTACCTTCTGTAGAGCTGGCTTAGTAGTCATAACTTTGACTTTGTTTTGATCATGGAAGATTTCCCTTTTTCCTTTGATTATGGCTAATAGATTTTGGACATAGTAGTCTGGACTGGCATTATGTGTTATTTCATAATTTTTAAAACATCAGCCCATTCTTCAGTTTTTATGGTCTCCATTGAGAAATATGCTATGATTCTGGTGGAACTCAGTTTTTATTTGAGTTGATCTCTTGCCACTTTCAATATCCTTTCTTTGGTCTATATATTTTGTGTTTTAACTGTTATGTGACATGGGGAGTTTCTTTTATGGTCCTGATGATTTAGTGTTGTGTATCATTTTGGATTTGGTAGATATATTAGGGAAGTTCTATGATTTTGTTGAAAATATTCTCTGTGCATCCATCTTTGGTCTCTTCATCTTCTTTTATACCTATTATTAATAAGTATGGTTGTGGTGATATTGTGTCCCCCAATATATTGTACACCCTAATAAACTTACCTGGGGTCAGAGAACAGAACAGCCACTAGATAGACATAGAGGTCAGAAAATGGTGGCGCACACACACCTTTAATCCTAGCATTCCGGAAGCAGAGATTCATTGTGATTTCTGTGAGCTCAAAGCCACACTGGAAACAGCCAGGCATGGTGACACACACCTTTCATCCCAGGAAGTGATGGCAGGAAGCAGAAAAGTATATAAGGCATGAGGACCAGGAACTTTAGCTTTTTAAGTTTGTAAGCTTTTGAGCAGCAGTTCAGCTGAGATCCATTCCAGATGAGGAATCAGAGGCTTCCAGTTTGAGGAAACAGAATCGACTGAGAATTTGGCAAGGTGAGGTTAGCTGTGGCTTGTTCTGCTTCTCTGATCTTTCAGCATTTACTCCAATACTTGGCTCTGGGTTTGTTTTTCTATTAATAAGACCTTTTAAGATTTCTATTACATATGGTCTTTTTTAAAATAGTTTTCCAAAGTTCCTTAAATAGTCTATTATTAGTTTTGCTAATTTTTTTGTTTTATTTTATTTTTGTTTATAGCTGAAGTTTTCTCCAGTCCTGCCTAGCTCACAGTCAGGATAAATATCTCTCTCCCGCCAGTCCCGCAGCTGCTCACTCAATCAAGTAAACACACAGAGACTTACATTGTTTATAAACTGTATGGCCGTGGCAGGCTTCTTGTTATCTAGTTCTTCTATCTTAAATTAACCCATTTCTATACATCTATACCTTGCCACATGGCTCATGGCTTACAGTATCTTACATGTTGGTACTCATGGCAGCGTCTGGCAGCGTCTCTCTGACTCAGCCTTCCTGTTCCCAGAATTCTCTTCTCTGCTTGTCCCACCTATGCTTCCTGCCTGACTACTGGCCAATCAGCATTTTATTTATACAGAGTGATATCCACAGCATTTGTTGGTGGTGGTGTTTTTGTTTTTGTTTTGATTTGACATTTTCTGTGACTGAATGATTTAATTCCTCTACCTTATCATCATGATCTGACTTTTTTTTCTTCTGTTTGAAATTTACATTTATCACTGCTACTTTTGATAAAATAGTATTTTTGATCTGGGATTTTCCATTCTTTCTTTAAAGCAGTTATGAAGATGTGGGAAAATGTTGGAAGCACAAAGGTCCTTATACCCATATGTCTCCAGAGAAATCAGGAATGTTAAGCATGCAGGATTGTCCTTTCATTGGAAAAAATGTAAAATCTGTTTTTCTGCCCAGAAGGCTGGAAATTAGAGGTGATTAATAGCCTGGAGATCTGCATTATCTCTTGGGCCAAGTCATAACAAGCTCCTACAACCAGGATGAGAGGTGGCTAGTAGTCTAAATAACCCTTACATTATCTGTATAGGCAGAGGCTCCCCCAAATTCCACAACCAGAACCAGCAGTGACCAATAGTCTAAATTAGCCCAAATGACCTATACACTGTCTGTATGACCAAGACCAGGTCAACTCTTTCCTTAGGCCCTTAAGCTAGTACAGATAGCCTATCTCCAGAACCCATTTTCTTGGAAGAAATGACATGAGCCCTGAGTTGAGTTTCAATGTAATTATGCCTCCTCATACACCAAGGCTGTGTTGCACAAGAAAACTTTTTTCCCAATTGTACTGTGCCTAAATATGCTGGCAGTAAACTTTCTGTCATCAGATTCCCTGAAGTTTGAACCAGGTTGGCAAAGTCAAGCTGAACCAAGTTTTCATTCTCACCTCTTCATTGTTCATTTCTCTGCCTGTTGTGACACCTGCAGGGATGTCCTCAGGAAAAAAATATATGTTCTTAGTTACTTTTTAAAATTTATTTTAGAGATAAGACTTTGTAGCAATGTAAGCAGCCTTCCAATATTTTAGTGTAAGAGAAAAGACTCATATCAAAATGTCACCAAAGCCTGTGGCATACTATAGTTTTCTGTTGTTCCTTCTATCTAAAAAATTACAGTCATATTTCTAATAAATAGGTGTTTGAAAACAAATGAGTTTTTAAATAATTTAAGTGATTTCACTATCAGGAATCCCAAAGTATTGACTAGTAGCTTCCATAGTGTCAGCTCAAGGCAGTACTTTCAAAGAGCTGAAATCCTTTATCTCATGCCTTCTATACATTGGACTATTATCTGAAATAACCAGATAACTGCTTGATCTTTCTGCAGTAGTGTGCCTTGGGGGAAAGCATATGATCTGATAGGCTATCCCTTTAATCACTTATTCATTTAGATAATACATAAAACTCACCCACTCTTCCTGTGTCTGGTTTGCCAGCAAGGATGCATGTCCAGTGTACTCTATCCAGTGTAACAGCTATCTTGGACAAAACAGTATGGCTATGCTAATTTTGTACCAACCCTGAACAGATGCTGTGGCTGCTTGAAAGCATCTTCCTTCTCATTTCCAGTCACTTTAAGTCATTATGCAAGAAGTCTGAATGGCATTTAGAAATAGTCATATACTGGGAACAAAGCAGAAACTACCTCCCCTTAAGAGAAGAAAGGAATCAAGTTGCTACTAAGTGATGGCACTATTGCAACCAGGCAATGCCAGTTCTTCCTTTTCTGGTTCTGCAGCATGCACAGCCTAACTGTCCTTGGGCAGTGACAGTAAGTTTCCCACAGACAAGAAAATGCCTGGAGACAGCTTGTGAAACACCAAGTCCATTAAGAGTTTCTAACAGAGGAAAAGAGTTCATAAGGAAAGAGTAAACTCACCACGCATGTCCAATAGTGACAGGCTAAAGAGATAGTCTCTCTCTCTTTTTGTCTCTGTCTCTCTGTGTGTCTCTGTCTCTCTCAGAGATCTTCTGTGTGTCAAACGTTGTAGCAGAGACAACGTCACAGTGATGCTATAAACCATCTCTGACCGACTGGACAAGCAGCGCCTCTAGTGCTCAAGGTGTCACAGCATTGATCAGCTACACAGTGTCAATCACTCTGGAGGTTCAGGGCCAGCTGGATAGAACAAGAGCTCCTGTCTTCTCTGTGTTACTCCTTCACCACATTCCATTATGCACAGAGGGGCCTTTTAAAGACTTGAGTGAATAATCACTCACATCACTAGCTTAGCCTTCTCTGTCCTTGTATGCCCAGTATTCCAAGCATGGCTGACCCAGTAGGACGGCAAGGGGCAGGTTCACCTACAGAAATCTCTTGCTTGTTCCTGTTCCCCGTATGCATGCAAAACAGTTTGTGGCCCTTCAGAAAGCCCTATCAGAACATCCTGGTGCTGAACTGTTTTCAGTGGCCTTTGACTTGGCAATTATTCTGGGAGAGGAAGGGAATGCTTCAGGAACATCTTAAATATACCGGATGGCCATGCAAGTTCTTTGTTATGTCTCCTGTCTCTTTGCACTAGGCTCAGTAAAGGGTAAGAACATTTAAAAACAACTACATGAGCACTTCTTTGGTGGCTCTGTAAACTTAGGGAGACATCTAATTCTAAGTTAAAATGCAGAATGTCAGACATTAAATATTTATCATACTAGAAGTATGCCAACACTGGAGAGTAAAACCTATGAAAGTTGAATAAATACCAGGAACTTTTCATATGATAAGCACCCAGAAGGCTACAAAGTAGAGACATGCTATGGGAGGAAATTCCAACTATATTGTTGGAAATATAGTGATCTATTAAAGGCATACATTTCAACATGATTATTTCTTATCAAAATTTCAGGACACATTCTCACTGTCTATTTTGCTAATACCGAAAGTCTAAATGTGAGGTACCTCTGATCACTGAGCTTTCCCAACACACATACATGCATACACACACACACACACACACACACACACACACACGCGTGCCACCATGGAAGGAAGAAACTTTCCCATATAACTCCTGTTTAGAGTACTAAAAAAAAAATTAAAGAAGAGAGAGTTGTATCAATTCCCATATCCCCACTTTTCACATCACACACACACATATCAGTAAACATGTTTTAAGCATGTACACCAAAATATCCCTGCATATTACTATATCATTAATAGAACCTGTTACTTTATAAAACACACAGAGAATAAGCATCCATGTATAAAAAATGATATAACATGATAATATGAAAGTTCCTGTTTCTCTCATACCTCAGTATATTAACTTCTGGGACCTATACTCTCCATAAGAAGAACATACCCTCAAGATATGGAGGCTGGCATCCTTAAGCCTCATAGTGCATATTAATAAAACTGGAATATGGGATATTACAGTATACTCAGTAATCTACTGGTCTACTTATTGGACAAGGGCTTACTTCAGTTCATAGTTTAATGCTATGTAATTTGGAGCTGTGTTTGAGTAATATAAAACTTTTTTACAATAATAATGTAAAAGTTTCTTCTTCCCAATTCTTTTATAGCAAAGAAAATACTAATATACCAATCAAACGTGATCCATACTACAAAATAAACATAGAAGTTGCCATGATGAATTAATTGTGATGATGAATCTTTCAATCTTATGAAATTGAATTACCAGTTGTATCGTCTAAGAACGATTCCAAACTCATATAATAGCAGATGAAAGTTGTAAACATATAAAGAAATAATAGTTTACTTTTTATTCCCTGCTATGATCTCAATGAATCTCTTTAAAGTTAACACTGAAACCTAATTCTCCTTGTATTATGTATTATTCATTCCTTTTCCCCTTGCTGTGACAAGGTATCTGACAGAGTCAATCTTTGCTTTGCTGTCAAGTGAAGATGCAAACAGAAAGGACAGGTTTTGAAATGGAAAGTGAGCCCACATCAAATTTGTAAGTTCTTTGGTTTTCGACTTTCCAGACTACACAGTGGTACAGAACATGCTACCCATTTTAAATACGTGTTATGGTTATTAAGAGATTAATGTACCAATAGGAGGAATTCTGTAGATTAAAATTGTAAGCATTGGTTTAGAGCATCAAAAATATCAGAGCTGCTGAATATGAAAGTCATAGTGTTTCTTTTAGTCAGGGTTTCTGTTGCTGTGAAGAGACACCATGACCACAGCACCTTTTAGGAAAGGAAAACATTTAACGGAGGTGGTGGCTTACAGTTTCAGAGATTTGGTCCATTATTGTCATGGCAGGGAGCATGGAAGCATGCAAGCAGACATGGTGCTGGCTACATCTTGATCAGAAGGCAGCAGGAAATGGTCTGTGACACTGGGCTGTATCTTAAGCATAGGAAACTCAAAACCTCCCTCACAGTGACACACTTCCTCCAAAAAGGCCATACCTACTCCAACAAAGTCACACCTCTTAATATGTCACTCCCTATGAGCTTATGGGGGCCAATTACATTCACACTACCACATTCTGCTCCCTGGCTATGTTGTGGAATATTAGTTGAAGATGTGTTACATTTGTTTATGCTGCAGAACATCTGTTTAATGATGCAGAGATTTGTTGCATTTGTTTAACTCTATGAAGCTATGTTACTTGCCTGCCCCAAACATCTGATTGGTCTAATAAAGTGCTGAATGGCCAATACCTAGGCAAGGGAGGGATAGGCGGGGCTACCAGGCAGAGAGAATAAATAGAAGGAGAAAAATAGAAGAGGAGTGAGAAAAGGAGACTGAGAGAAGACTTCCAAGGGCCCAACCACCCAGCTACACAGCAAGCCAAGGAATAAGAAGTAAAGAAAGGTATATAGAATAGAGAAAGATAAACATCCAAAGGGAAAAGATAGATGGGATAATTTAAGAAAAGCTGGCTAGAAAAAAGCCAAGCTAAGGCCGGGCATTCATAAGAAAGAATAAGTCTCCATGTAATTATTTGGCAGCTGGGCGGCAGGCCCTCCAAAGAGTAAAAAGAATAAAGAACAGCCAACAACATAGCCCCCATAAAGTTGTAATAATATTATAATGCAAAATGCATTTAGTCCAATTTCAAAAATCCCCATAGTTTATCAAGTCTCAACAATGATTAAAAATCCAAAGGTCTCTTCTGAGAATCATATACTCTCTTAACTGTAATTCCCTAAAAGATCAAAATTAAAAAAGCATTTCACATACTTCCAGCATATAATGGCACAAGAAATTCATTACCTTTCCCAAACACAGACAAGGGAGCATAGTGAGGAAATAGTGGACCAAAGCAAGACCGAAAGCCAGCTGG
Source organism: Peromyscus melanophrys (assembly GCA_902168415.1). Classification (NCBI taxonomy): domain Eukaryota; kingdom Metazoa; phylum Chordata; class Mammalia; order Rodentia; family Cricetidae; genus Peromyscus; species Peromyscus melanophrys. The sequence continues at coordinate 10,130 of CABHPR010115380.1, read as the reverse complement.
GCAAACTCTAAACTCTACATCTCCATGTCTGATGTCAAAACACACTTCAGATCTCCAACTCCTCTCAGCTTTGTTGACTGCTTTCTCTTGGGCTGGTTCCACTATCTGTTACCAGCTCTCTTTGGCAGGTATTCCATAACTCTGGCATCTAACTCTAAAGTCAGAACCACGTGCCAAAGCTGCCAAGTTCTGCTGCTTCCTGGGGCTGGAACATGGCCCCTTCTTTCAATTACATGTTTACTAGCTTTCTGGTTTTATTGTTACTTTTACTACCTAAGCTTGGTTGTCCTTGAACTTGCTCTGTAGACCAGGCTAGCCTCAAACTCAGAGATCCACAAGCCTCTGCCTCCAGAATGCTGAGATTAAAGGAGCGCAACATCACTTCCAGCTCTAAGCTTTTCTTTAATTCCTTTTCACAAGTTGAAAACTTACCTGGGTAGGATCTTGCCCAGAGGTCACCACTCTCTTTATTCAATTTCTTAATCCATTTATCTCCTTAAACACAAGATTCAGCTCTATTCCACTTTCTTATACCCCTTTTCTCAATCTGGGCATTTTGTATTTTTATTTGCTCAGCTTGTTTCTTTTCATTATAAATCTTCATCTGAGTTAATACTATTAACCACACAACAGAGTCTATACCAGACTGTTTTGAGATTTCCTTTGCCAAAGGAATTAATTCAAAACTTTTCACTTTAGCCTCAGGCAGATTTTTTTGGACAAGGGCAAAAAACCAGCCACATTTTTCACCAAAATATCACAAGAATGATTTCTAGGCAACATACTAAAATTCTTCTCTTCTGAAACCTTGTGATTGACACCTCCCCACCCTGCCACACACAACCCAGTTCAAATAATACTCAGCACCACTGTCTTCCATGTCCCTACTAGGATGGCCCATTAAGCAGTGCTTAAAGTATTCAACTGCTTTTCTAATCCACAGTCCCAAGGTTCATATTCCCTCAAAGAAAAGCATGGTCAGGCCTATCACAATAATACTCCAACCCCTGATACCAACTTCTGTCTTAGCTATGGTTTCTATTGCTGTGAAGAGACACCATGACCACAGCAACTCTTATAAAGGAAATTGTTTGATTGAGGTGGCAACTTAGTTTCAGAGGTTCAGTCCATTATTTTTTTATTTTTATTTTTATATTTATTTATTTATTTATTTATTTATTTATTTAATTTATTTATTTATTTTGGTTTTTCAAGACAGGGTTTCTCTGTGTAGCTTTGAGCCTTTCCTGGAACTCACTCTGTAGCCCAGGCTGGCCTCGAACTCACAGAGATCCAGCTGGCTCTGCCTCCCTAGTGCTGGGATTAAAGGCATGCATTACTACTGCCCGGCCTCACCTTCAGTCCATTATTATCATGGCAGTGAGCATAGCGGCTTGCCGGCAGACATGGTGCTGGCTACATTTTGAACAGAAGACAACAGGAAATGGTCTATGACACTGGGCTGTATCTTTAACATAGGAAAAATCAAAGCCTATGGCCACAATGACACACTTCCTCCAACAAGGACATAACTCCTATTCCAACAAAGACATAACTCCTAATAGTGCCACTCTCTATGAGCTTATTGGGGCCAATTATATTCAAACTACCACAGTGGCCTTTCCTTCTTGGTTGAAAGATAGCTACTGCAGTTATTATCCACTTATTAATTTATTCACTTATTATGTTACTGGCAATTATAAATAGGGCTTCACACAAGCTAATCAAGTACTTTATTAATGAGCTATGTCCCCAGCCCTAGTAACTTTATTTTTAACAACATAACCCAACTACTGACTAGTTAATAAAATACCAAATACAATGTTACACAATTATATTTTAAAAGTCCTCAAACATCACAAAACTACTGATGTATACTAGGTAGAATATTTCAATTCAATATCCAATTTATTACTTATTCAAAAATGGAAAGCTTGAGGAATGGACCTATTGAGAGTAAAAATACATTTAATACATTCATTACATTCAAAACACTTAATATATTATCTCATTTACAATATACTACTGGGAATATCCAAGAATATAATTAATCTTTTAAAAGTGTTTTTTCAAGACACACTTTGTTACACCCTTGCCTTTATCTTTAGATGTTACTGGGAAACTTTAAAAGTGTCTAGAAACCAATGTATTGCTGTGTGCAGTTGGATTGGACTGTCATAGAAAAGGGGCAAAATGAAGAATCAAAGAATAACATGTACCAGTTTCCAAGAGCAAGATGAGGATGGAAGTAGGGGGATGTTCAAGAAGTAGGTGATGTGACTGATGGGCATTTAGCTCAGTGGTTGGTCACCTGCCTGGCATTTTTGAGTCCCTGAATAGATCCTCAGCACAATGAATATACACAATCCAGTAGATAATATAGAAGCCTGCATGATCCTAATGATGCTGGTTTTTATTTTCATTGAAAGGAGGTGTAAATGAAGGGTTTTAAACATGATAATGGCATGATCTGGGGTCTGTTCTCCAAATTAGAAGTATTCAGAACATTGATTCACTTCTCCTATTACCCAAATCAAATCCTAAACTCAAACTTTGGACTTGAATCAATGCTTATGTTTACTTAGAGAGAGTCTGTTCTATCAACAATGGCATATTTTGACTCCAAAATTTATGAAACAGGAGTACACAATAACTTTATATTGACAATCAAATTCTGGCCACATTGAGAACATTCAAGAAAATGCTGTAAGAGAGTAAGTAATTCAGGTAATGTTGATTGTACTTACATACTATGATACAAGCTGAAATATTTTATCAGAATAAGTATTTTTTAATTTCGAGTTTTGTATAAAATAAATTGACACATGGTATTTTAAATTCTTTATCAGTTTTTCAGGCATTTCTTTCTTTTTGCCATTGACACAGGTTGCAACCTTTCAGAAAAGCTCATGTTGGATATTCTCTCTGATTCTTCCAAGTCTTGAGAAAATCTCAGGAGAGAAAGTGGTTCCCACTTCTGCATAATTTGCAATTAGAAGAAGATTGGATAGTTCAAAGTAATGTGTCATTCTGTTCTGGAATTCTTGCATTATTTATTCATTCAGGTGATGTTGAAGCCATGTTATTGCACTTTCTTTCCTTCCGACTGAGGGAGTATGGGCAGGACAGTTGTATAGAGGGAAATAACGACCTCATGACAAAATTGCATATTTATTTATTCAGTCAAATCAGTTTTTTGTGTTGATGACACATAATTTCCTGAGCTTCTTTGTTCTCTGTGGAGAAATGAAAATAAAACTTCCTAAATGGGCCAGCTAATACATCAAGGTTGTATAAGCTGTTAATTTGTTTTACATTATCCTCTTTAAAAGACACAAATTAGCTTGATAACCGCAATTTTTCATCTAGAAAGTCTTATATCTGGCCAATACTTTATGTGATTATATTCAATCTGAAGATCCATATCTATATGAAGCAAAAACAACATATTTCATTTTCTTGTGACTTCTTCAGTTAGTATATCAAAGGTCATTCTACATAGCAACAGATATGCTTCTATAGTACACTTCAATAATTTCAAAATACTTAAATGTATGAGTCTATTAAAGTTACTTTAAATAAATCCTTGAAACAAATTAAGGGTATTTTTCACTTTTCATTGTTATTAATTGTTATTAAAATGACCATGAAGAACAAAATTATAATTCATCTCACTCATTTAATAAATATACCCAATCCATCTTTCCACACACAGTATTTTCCGAAGTCATTTCTGCCCATACTGAAAACATTTTAAAGATTTTTAAGTGAGAGATATTCATTATTATTGCATGATTTGAGAAGAAGAAAAACTAGAGGGAAGGAGAGAAGAAGGGAGTGGGGAGGGAGGGGAGGAGGAAGGAAGGAGGGGAAAAGTAGGGGAGGAGGATGGAGGTAAAGAGAGGGTTGAGTCTGGAGTTGTCTTATTGTTCTGCTTCTTTCCACATGATTTCCTCTTGTGATTTTCCCCCACAATACTTTTCCTAGCAGAGCCTTCTATTTACTATGTGCTTCTTCCTACCACCAAATCTTCGTACATGCTGTTTCTATCTTCTGACTTTTCTGGTTAACTCTTCTCCATCAATCAACTTTTAGCTAAAAATGAAATTTCCAGATAGAAACCATGTTTCACATAAGACCTTGAATAAATGCCTCCATTAAGGACATTCCTATCTTCCTCACATAGTAATGGTCATGTTCTCTGCATGTTTGTAGCATGCCTCAACCACTCAGCTGTATTTTTCTAAAGACAGGAATACATCATCATTGTAGACTAAGGAGCTAACACATTGACTAACAGACGTAATGTATGTATGGAGGGGTGAATGTTGGTTGTGTTCCTGCCTTGTAACATGCTTTGTTTATTGGTGAATCAGTGTGGATAGTCTTAAGCATCTTCCCAGCATACATCTCTCGAAATAGGAGCCATTTACAAATCATGAAGATGACTTTGTTTTCTAATATAGTTATCTTGATTCAAAGATTTTACTTTCATCTTATGTATTGATAGTCTTCTTATTTATTTTTATCCATTTTTTTCTTGCTCCATTTCTGTTTTTGTTTTTCCTTCTTCTTATTTATCACCGTGCATGGTTCACTCTATCTTAAGCAGTTTGGCTTACTGAAGAGGAGTCAGAGAAGGGGTGAAGACGTGATTAAGCAGAGGAGTCAGGCTCAGCACATGTGCTCTCAAAATATCTTCAGGCCTGTGGCTTAGGAATAATCAGGGATACTATTTTAAGAATCCATAGAAGTATGTCATCTTGGAGAAAAGTAAAAAGAAAAGAAAATTTAAGTGCCAATATGATGCTGCTTGTGTGAAAATGCTGAGAACTTCATTTCAGTTACAAAGGAAGACTTTCTACATTTTTTTCTAGAAGATGCAAATTTAATCAAGACTTTTTCTTTCCTCTATTTGGTCTTAATAATTTTTATCATATTATCTCTATACTTTGGCCTTTGGCATAGAGGACCATTTTTCAAACACATAATCTCTAATTTAACTTTAAACATGTATTTAAATGATAATCTTGTATTTTAAATATTTTAAAACATATTTGTGTTTTGGTAATCCTAAAATGCACAAGCAAGATGTTTATAGTGTACTTTCATTCATGCTTCTTGAGCAGCTTTACACTCCAATTAGAACGTACTCATTAATCTTTAAGAACCTAAGAGTAGCCTATGCACCATATTAGGAAATGGGACTCAGTAATGTTCTGTGTAAGTAATGTTCTGCTGTTCTGTGTTAATGTGAGTGTTCAGATAGACTGTGATTTTAAAAAATGTCAAGAAGCAATAGAACTACCAAGTTGAATTCACGTTGACTATCCCTTGCAGATGATAAAAACTTGATCTTATGTGAAAATTTTAGCTGTAGAGAGTAACAGAAGAGCAGAGATGAGTTCGCCTGTTTCTGGACAGATGTACTAGACTTTCCTCAACTGAGAAAACCATTGACAAAAGCTACACATCTGGACAGGTGTCACAGATTTGAGAATGTGTGCTTGGAATTTGCAACAAATGAAAAGGAGACTGAAAAATATCTGACCACAAATCCCTCCCCACTCTTTGGTACTCATAGTCAACATCTGGGGAGATCAGCAGATATAAATGAGTTTATCGTTCACAGCTCACTTATTAACAACTCACCCAGAATATATAGTTTATAGGTTTCACATTGAAATATTTTGAAACAAAGTACTTGAATATGAGCACTCAACTAGAACATGGTATTGAGTGTTTAAAATTTACTTTGTAGGTATTTTTTTTATTCAAAAGCGGGTTCTCTTTAATCCATTAAAAACAAAACAACACCAGATAAGATCATTACACACTACAGAAAATTTCTCATTAAAATTGTTTTTTTTTGTAACAACAAACAAAAAAATAAAAACCTCAACAAAGAATAAACTCATTTTAAGCTAGATGTGATGATTTATACTTGTAGTTCTAATTCTCAGGAGGCTGAGTCAGGGGGATTGTTGTGAGTTTGAGATCAACCTGGACTATAGAGGATTTCCAAGCCAGTCAGAGATACAGCCTGTGACCCTATCTGGAAACTGTGACATGACCTAGATATAACACTTTTGGAGTTATCTTCAAAGGACTCCAATCCCTGCTACAAAGATGCTTGCAGAAGAAAATAGAATCAGCCTGGAAGCCTGTCTCAATTAGGGTTTCTATTGCTGTGAAGAGATACCATGACCACGGCAACTCTTATAAAGGCAAACATTTAATTGGGTGGCTTATAGTTCAGAGATTCAGTCCATTATCATAATGGTGGGACATGGTAGTGTGCAGGCAGACATGGTGTTGGAAAAGGAGCTGAGAATTCTACATCTTTCCACAGACAATAGGAAGTTAACTGGCTAACTAGGGGTGGCTTGAGCATATGAGACCTCAACTCCCATCCCCATAGTGATACACTTCCTTCAACAAGGCCACACCTATTCCAACAAGGCAACATCTCCTAATAGTGCCACTTCTTATGAGAGCCATTTTTTTCTAACCACCATAATGCCTATCAACTGATAAATGGATAATAAAAATGTGATTATATATATATATATATAGAGAGAGAGAGAGAGAGAGAGAGAGAGAGAGAGATGGAGAGAGAGAGAGAGGGAAATTTTATTTATCAGTAAATAAAAATAAAATTTGAGTGGGATAGGTAGAACCGGAAAGTATTACATTGAGTGAGATATCTCAGGCTCAGAGTATCTTTACATACCATAAAGCAGTAAAGGAGTCATGAGGGGGTAGAGGGATGTTACCTGCACTAGGCCTCCACAAGACTGGCACAGTCAATAGTCAGTCATGGATGTGAAAGATATTTATGGTGCCCTACCTCTTGCTGCTGAATTATTGGTACCATTAGATACTGGGAGTCAGAGATTCAGTGTTTAAGTTGTGAACCCACCAATATGCTGCTCCAAACTCATGGTCACACATGTGGCCCCAGTTAAATTCTGTTAGTCACAAAATCAAAGTCTGTAAATCTAAGAAAGGAACTCGTAGGGAAAGATTGGGATTGATAGGGATGAGAAGGAGGTCAGAGAGGGTAGGGTGAGAAAATGGTCAGAAAGCATTGTATACATATGTGAAATTGTCAAAGAACAAAGAATAAAAGTGAACAAATAAAAAATAATTAAAAAATTGGGTCCAAAATCAATTCAAATTTGATCAAATACCTCACTGTAAATCTGAAAGTTTGAAACAACTAGAGGAAAACATAAAGAAACATTTGAAGATAAGGCATGGGCAAAGCTTTCTAAAAAGAGTTCCATTAACACAAGAAACCACTCAGAGAACTGACAAATGGGACTGTGTGAAAAAAACACAGCAAAGGAAACAATCAGCCCATAGAACTGGGAAAAAGTTCTGCCACCTCTACACCGGACACCTGGTATGTATAAATGCTGTGGAGGTTTGAGTAAGAATGTCCTCCATAGACTCATCTATTTGAATGCTCGTGGAGTAATGCTATTGAAAGGATTGGGAAGTGTAGCCTTGTTGGGGGCGGGAGTGTAACTGGGGGTGGGCCTTAAGGTTTTTAGAAACCCAAGCAAGGCCTAGAGTCTCTCTCTCTTCCTGTTGTCTGAGTGCTAACATGCTTTCTGCCATGATGATGATGGACTAAACTTCTAAAACTATAAGCAAGCCCCAGTTAAAGGCTTTCCTTTGTAAGAGTTGCCATGGTCATAGTGTCTCTTCACAACAATAGAACACTAAAACAAACACCAATCCAATAAATTTTCTAAACAACAAATGGGATAATGAGGTCCAGTGACCTCTTCTGACCTTGTGGGCATGGGGCACACATGTGGAAGGCATACATATATGTAGGCAAAACACTCATATACATAAAATAAAATAAATAAACACAAAAAAGAAATGCAAATCCAATAAATATTTGAACAAATGTTCAGCATCATAAACCATCAGGAAATGCAAATTAAAACTACTTTGAGAATCTTTCTCAGTTTAGTCAGAAAGAATATCATATGTATGTAGTAAGTGTGTATGTGTTTGTATGAATCAGGCATTTGTGAATGTGTGCATGTTATATGCATGTGGAGGCCAGAAGTCAGTGCTGGTTTCTTTCTTTCTTGATCCTTCTATGTTTTATTTATTGGGGCTGGTTCTCCTACTGAACCCAAAGCTTACCAATTTAAGCTAGTCTAAGTAGCCACCTTGCCCCATTAATACTGTTTCTCCTACATGAGGAACAGTTCTTATGCCTATGTGGCTTCATCCAATGAACCATCTCCACAGTCTATTAATCTTGATTTTCACATTGTTACTAATACAAGATGACTAAAGTTATTTCTAGCTGCCAATATCAGAATACTGTAAATTGTATAACTTAACACCAAAAAAATTAATTTCTCACAATTCTATAGGCTATAAATCCCAAGATCAAGATAACAGCAGATCAGGTATCTCATTAGTTTTACAAAGGATGTTGGAGGCTTTCTAATAGCTTGAAATAATGTTCCAATTAACAAGTATCTTAAAAACCAAATAAATCATATTTTACATTCATAGAATCCATGACATTTTTTTAAAAAATAATAGAAGCTCATTTATTATATTAATCATATTATATGATTATACATTTGAAGCCATCTAGACCTAAATATATTAAATAATTTTTATAAGTTAATCGTACAGTTATGAAAATTCATTCATTCCCAATCAAAATGTAATGCTATTCAAAGCCTCTATATGTTATAAAAAAAGACCATGAAATGAAATGAAAAGTTAAAAAAAAAAAAAAGAAGCACAGTGTCTAGAAGACCCTGGTTCGATTCCCAACACCCACATTGTGGCTTACAATCATACATAACTCCAGTTCTAGAAGATTCAATGCCTTCTTCTGATTTCCCAGGCCACCAGGCACACATGGTGCACAGACATGCATGAAGATAAAGCACTCAAACATATAAAATTAAATAAGTCTAAATAGAAGTCTTATAGGTGTGGTAGCACATGACTTTAATTCCAACATTTGATAACCAGAAGCAGGTGGATCTATGTGAGTTCAAGGCCAGCCTGGTTTCCAAAGCAAGTTACAAAGCAACCAGGGCTATATAGATAGACTTTGTCTCAAAAAAACAAAAACAAACAAAACAAAAACAGAAAGTTTGGGACTGGGGTGTTGACTAAGTAGTTGAGATCATTTGTTGCTTTTACAGAGTACCCAGGTTTGATTCCCAGGTGGTTTTCAACCTTCTGTAACTCCAATCCCCTCCAGTCCCAGATGACCTCTGCAGATGTCAGGCATGCACATGTTGCACATACATTCATGCAGGCAAAATTCTCATATACATAAATTAATAAAAAGAATACATATAGAAATATTTTTAAAACAACAGTGCAGAACAACTATATAAGACTCTATCTCTAAATTTAACAGCTTAAAAAAATAATTTTATTTACTTTAAAGTTTGCATGTTGACATTGAAACTGGACTCAGGCAATCTGCTGGGGGGACATTGGCTGTTTTTGCTTGGTGAGTCAAGTGACAGCTAGATTTGCTCAAATACTCCAACTGTCTCTGTGGTCTCAGATCACCCAGTTGACAAACCTGGCCTTTCCACATAGAATTTGGTGGCTCAACACATAGTAAGAAAAAAAATTGAACCTCAATACACCAAAATATTATAAGTCTCTTCTTCTGTCTCATTTATTACATCCAACTGGCAAAACAATTCCATGGGCTAAGTAAAGATTTATGATGGAGAGATGGAGTCTACCTACTAATGGAAGGATCTAGGTCTGAAAAATACCACCTTTTAAAAATTAGAATATACCACAAAATTTCACTTAAGGAAAGCTGAATGTAAAACATTATAGATGTAACATAGATTTTACAAACAAACAAAAAAAACTTACTTTGGATAGATCATTTTCATTCTCTAAAAGTCAACAGACTAGGGAAGCAACCACTAGTCATCCTACATGACTTAAAATGATATAGTATTAAATATTGCCTTAGTTAGTGTTACTATTACTGTGATGAAACACCATGACCAAAAGAACTTGGGGAAGTAAGAGCTTATTTGACCTATGCTTCCATATCATAGTCCATCATTGAAGGAAATCAGGACAGTAACTCAAACAGG
>CABHPR010115379.1:0-19563 GCA_902168415.1 Peromyscus melanophrys | reverse complement strand
AAACAAACTCATAACTGTTGTTTTGAGACATTTGCTATTTTGTATTTATTTTTTTATTTTATAATTTGATTTAATTTTACATATCAGCCACAGATTCCCCTGTCCTCCCTCCTCCAGCCCCCCCACCGCACTCCCCCCAGCCCACCCCTTATTCCCATCTCCTCCAGGGCAAGGACTCCCCTGGGGATTCAGCTCAACCTGGTAGATTCAGTCCAGGCAGGTCCAGTCCCTTCCTCCCAGGCTGAGCCAACTGTCCCTGCATAGGCCCCAGGTTCCAAACAGCCAGCTCATGCACTGAGGACAGGTCCCGGTCCCATTGCCTGGGTGCCTCCCAAACAGATCAAGCTAATTAACTGTCTCACTTATCCAGAGGGCCTGATCCAGTTGGGGGCTCCTCAGCTATTGGTTCATAGTTCATGTGTTTCCACTAGTTTGGCTATTTGTCCCTGGGCTTTTTCCAACCTTGGTCTCAACAATTCTTGTTCATACAAACCCTCCTCTTTCTTGCCAATTGGACTCCTGGAGCTCCACCTGGGGCCTGGCTGTGGATCTCTGCATCCGGTTCCCTCAGTCATTGGATGAGGTTTCTAGCAGGACAATTAGGGTGTTTGGCCATCCTATTACCAGAGTAGGTCAGTTCGGGCTGTCTCTCTACCATTGCCAGTAGTCTATTGTGGAAGTATCTTTGTGGATTTCTTTTTTTTTTTTTTTTTTTTTTTTTTTGGTTTTTTCGAGACAGGGTTTCTCTGTGTAGCTTTGCGCCTTTCCTGGAACTCGCTTTGGATACCAGGCTGGCCTCGAACTCACAGAGATCCGCCTGCCTCTGCCTCCCGAGTGCTGGGATTAAAGGCGTGCGCCACCAACGCCCGGCTTATCTTTGTGGATTTCTGTGGGCCTCTCTAGCACTTTGCTTCTTCCTATTCTCATGTGGTCTTCATTTATCATGGTCTCTTATTTCTTGTTCTCCCTCTCTGTTCTTGATCCAGCTGGTATCTCCCGCTCTCCTAAGCTCTCTTTCCCTCGAAACTTGCCCTTCATTACCCCCACTCATGTCCATGTTGTTCATGTAGATCCCATCCATTTCTCTGTCATTGGGTGATCCCTGTGTCTTTCTTAGGGTACTGTTTTCTAGGTAGCCTCCCTGGAGTTGTGAGTAAGAGTCCAGTCATCCCTGCTTTACATCTAGTATCCTCCTATGAGTGAGTACATACCATGTTTGTCTTTCTGAGTCTGGGTTAGATTTGGTCTCCTGAGTTTTGAAGCCACAATCAGCTTTTACATCATTTTATAGCTATTTCATCAGCAAAAAGTCAGCATGATGCCCTTCTCATGTTGCTTCTGTATATGGAAAGAAAAAGTATTTAGAAGAAATGCTTTAGAAAGAAAAAGTAATTTGCATTCAAGAAAAGTGACTGTCAATCTTTTCTAAGACAAGGTGGGATAGTCCTTAAAAGTTTTCCAGATTCACATGAAAATCTTTCAGATATGATAGGCCTGTAGGCCAATATTGACGTTCCAATGTTAAATAGGAAACTTGTGTAACTGTTCAGACAGACAGCTGTTTCTGTCATTTCCCACTCTTTAAGGAAGTCACTTGTTTGTCCTTCCTGCTTACTCAGGTATTATTTACTTCCCATGTCTTTGATGGAGTTGAAGACAAGATAGTTATAGTTTCCTTAATTATGATAAAGAATAAATTAGATGTAAAACTTTAGACTCACCAAGATAGAATAGATAATGGAATGTTTTCTCTGATTTTGTCAAATACAAAGACTACATATTGTAACTGTAATTCTTGCTTGATAACTATTTTGTTATTTGTAATTTAACTATGTAAAAGTGAAAACCTGCTGGGCAGTGGTGGCACACGCCTTTAATCCCAGCACCCGGGAGGCAGAGCCAGGTGGATCTCTGTGAGTTTGAGGCCAGCCTGGGCTACCAAGTGAGCTCCAGGAAAGGCGCAAAGCTACACAGAGAAACCCTCTCTTGAAAAACCAAAAAAAAAAAGTGAAAACCTTCCATTTTGATTAGACAGAAAATGGTCAATACTGTGGGAGGATCCTTCTGTATGCTGTGAATATGTGTTGTTCTCATTGGTTGATAATAAAAGGTGATATATCCTATACCAGGCAGCATAAGTCTGGGTCAGAAAGCCAAACAGAAAGACAGGGAGAAGGAAGGGCAGAGTTGGGAGATGCCAGGAGCTGTCCATGACATTAGATACCAGAGAACCAGTAATCCATGGTCCATGTAGTGATACATAAATGAATAGAAATGGGTTAATTAAAATGTAAGAACTAGTTAGTAGTAAGCCTGAGTCATTGACCAAGGATTTATAATTAATATAAGCCTCTGTATGGTAATTTGGAAAGCAAGTGCCTAGTATAATTGGGCAGACAGGAGGCTCATCCTCCATTTACAATCTATTGGATATCTGAAATTGGAATCCCTAGAGTCTGTCTACCTCCAGATTGTTGCAATCTCCAGATTTTCAAGGGTCAGTCCAGAAACCCAACTTTTCACTGTACCCCATCTCAGGTTCAACATATCTGATGTAACAGCATCTGATATAAATTGTTTATCATCATTTAAAAATTTGAGTCTAAATTTATGGATATCTGTGTAACTGTGGCATAATAAAGTGAGTAGAGTAATGTTACTTCTGTTTTTATTTCACAGAATAATTTGAGGAGTATTAGTTCCAACTCTTCTTTGAATGTCTGGTAAAAATTCGATGCTGAAACCATCTGGATCCGGGCTTTTTTTGTGTGACTGTAATGACTTGTTTTATTTCACTAGTGGTTAAAGGTCTATTTAAATCGTTCAGGTGATGTTGATTGAACTTTGGTAAGTGGTACCTACTGAGAAAATCATCCATTTCTTTTAGAATTTCCAACTTGGTGCAATACAGGTTTTTAAAATATTTCTTTATGATTATTTGGCTTTCCTTGTTGTCTGTTGTTATGAACCTCCTTTCATTTTTGATATTATTACTTAGGATACTCTCTGTGTCACTTAGTTTGGATAAAGGTTTGTCTGTCTTGTTGATTTTCTCAAAGAACTGACTCTGTTGTTTCATGATTCCTTGTATTTTTCTTTGTTTCTATTTTGTTAATTTTAGCCCTCAATTTGATAGTTTTTTTCTGTCTACTCCTCTTGCGTATTCTTACTTCTTTTTGTCCTAGTGCTTTCGTGTATGCTGTTACGTTGATAGTATGAAATCTTTTCATTTTTTTCCCTTCTTTTTTTTTTCTTTCAGATCTCATATTTTTTTTATTCTTTTTTTTATTTTACAATACAATTCAACTTTACATATCAGCCATAGATTCCCCCTGTTCTCCCTCCTCCCGTCCCGCCCTCCTCCCCCCCTGCCCGCCTCCCCCCCCGCCCCCCCCCCCGCCCCCCCCTTTTTTCCCTTCTTTAATGTGGACACTCAGTGCTATACAGTTTTCTCATATTACCACTTTTGTTGTGTCCTCTAAGTTTGGATATGTTGTGTAATTATTTTCATTGAATTCCAGAAACTCCTTAATTTCCTTCACTATTTCTGTCTTGACCCATTTTCTTCAGTAGAATTTGTTCAGTTTTCATGAGTTTTTAAGCTTTCAGTTTTTTTTTAATATCCAGCTGTAATCCATGGTGGTCTGATAGGATGCAAGAGTTATGTCAATTTTTTTGGTATCTGGTGAGACTTGAATTGTGTCCAAGTGTATAATCAACATTGGAGAAAATCCCATGTGGTACTGAGAGGAAGGTATATTCTTTTTCTTTGGGTGGAATGTTCTGTAACTATCAGTTAGGTTCATGTGGTTTATAAAATCCATTAGCTCCAATATCTCCCCATTTGGTTTTTGTCTGGATGATCTGTCCATTGGTGAGGATAGTGTACTGAAGTCTATCCCTACCAAATACTGTGTGAGTGTCAACATGTCATTTAATCTGTATAAGTATTTCTTTTACAAATGTGGGTAAACTTGTGTTTTGGTATAGATATTAATAATTGAAATGTCATATTGGTAGAGTGCTGTGGGATGGTCTGTATGTCAAATTACTCTGATTGGTCAATAAATAAAACACTGAGTGGCCAGTGGCTAGGCAGGAAGTATAGGCAGGACGAACAGAGAGGAGAAAAGAGCAGGAAGATGGAAGGAGACACAGCCAGCCACCGCCAGGACAAGGAGCATGTAAAGATGCTGGTAAGCCACGAGCCACGTGGTAAGGTATAGATTTATAGAAATGGATTAATTTAAGATATAAGAACAGTTAGCAAGAAGACTGCCACGGCCATATAGTTTGTAAGCAATATAAGTCTCTGTGTTTACTTGGTTGGGTCTGAGCGGCTGTGGGACTGGCAGGTGACAGAGATTTGTCCTGCTTGTGGGCCAGGCAGAAAAACTCTAGCTACAGTAGAGTTTTCCTTTGATGAATAAGGAGTGTTCTTCCCCATCTCTTTTGATTAATTTTTGTTTGAAGTCTTCTTTGGTAGATAATAAAATGGCTATACAAGCCTGCTTCTTAGTTCCAATTGCTTTAAATTTGTTTTTTCCCATCCTTCACCTTCTGGTAATCTCTGTACTTGATGTTGAAGTGTGTTTCTTGTGTACAGTACAAGAATGAATTTTGTTTTTTAATTTATACTGTTAATTTGTATCTTCCTTGGGGAACTGAGGCCATTGACATTGGTAAGTGTCAGGAATAATGGTTATTAATTCTTTTTATTTTGTTGTTGTTGTTGCTATTGGTGGTGACGGTGGTATGTGTATGAGAGTATGTTAGTTTGTGTTTCTGTGTGTGTGTTTCCTTTCTTTTAGTTTTGCTTATGTAATATTATTTATTTACTGTGCTTTCTTATGTGTAGTTAGCCTCCTTGGGTTGGATTTTTTCTTCTAGTCCCTTCTGTAGGGCTGGATTTGTATGTAGATGTCGTTTAAAATTGACTTTATCATGGAATATCTTATTTTCTATATTTATGGTGATTGAAATTTTTCTGGATATAGTAATTTGGGATGGCATCTGTGGTTATTTAGAGCCTGCATCACACATGTCTAAACCTTTATGGCTTTTAGAATCTCCATTGAGAAGTGAGGTGTAATTCTCATAGATCTGTTTCATATGTTACTTGGTCTTTTTCCTTTGCAGCTTTTAATATTCTTTCTTTCTTCTGTATGATTAATAATTTGGTTATTATGTGACAAGGGCACTTTCTTTTTTGGCCCAATCTATTTGGTGTTTTGCATGCTTCTTTGTACCTTCATCAATACCTCCTTTAAATTAGGAAAAATTTATTAGATGATTTTATTGAAAATATTTTCTGAACATTGGAGATGGTTTTTTTCTCTTTCCTCTACTCCTGTCATTCATAGGTTTGGTTTTTACATAATTGCTGCAAGCTGCAAAAATATATGAAGTAGGATTTTAGTTGATTATGACAAGCTGATACCTGAAAGAAGCCAAGGGCCTTCCAGAGGTCAAGCTGAGCCTCAAGGAGTCTTGGTGACAATGGCTATTGATTATTAGCTGTTTCCTACTATGAATTTCTTGTGAGCTATTGTAGCTTTTCCATCAGTCTTTGGGCACAATTTCCCCTCTACTAAGGAATATTTAGATTACCTTCTGAGCAGTAACATAGCCAGGATCCCTAATTTCAGGCCTTTCTGTAATTATTGTCATTAGCAGTATCTGGCTAGGACCATCCTGAGAGAGATGAAAGTATTTTATCAGAGATACCTCTGTATTTTCTAAGAACAGATTTAAGCATCCAGACTATATGTTTAAGAAGGCCTGGAAGATGTCCTAATTAAGCTTAACTTTCCCTTTCCAAAGTCTAACCTCTAGTTTTAGAACCACCCTTAACAGCTGACTCAGTACTAAAGGGTTCCTAATTACAGGTACATCTAGCTGTGATGGAAGTTGCCTAGCCAACTTGTCTAGAAACCAAGCACACTTGCCAGAAATGGTAGGAGTGGAAATAACTTGGAGAGACAAGGGTCAAATGGATAAAAAGGCAGTTTTGTTTTCAGAGAAGGTTGTGATGGAGAAGAGAAAAGAGAATGAAAGAACTAGAAAGATAAGAACTGGAGAGGAATGAACTGAAATGGGAAAGAACCAGTTTAATGGCCTAGAAGAGAGTATAGAGGAACAAGATGGAAGATGAGGAAGAACAGGACGAGGAAGAACAAGATGAGAAGGAAGGAGATGGGAGAGGCGCTAAGATGTGAAAGGACTAGTTGAATGAGAACCAAGATGGGGCAGAATTAACATGAGAAAATTAAGGTAGAACTTAGAAGGGACAGCAGATAAATGTAGATAGAAATCAGGCAAGAAAGAACCTTGGCATGAGAGCAGAATAAAAGCAGTGTAGAGAAAAAAACTGACTCAGAAGAATAAAGTGTATTGACTAAAGAGTATTGTGTGCATAGATTCATTTCCTATCATCAAAGATTAAATTATCAGCTGGTTGTAGATTCTTCTTTGACCCTGGGAGGGGACTATCGATGGGCTGGACCACCATAGTCCCCAATACATATGTTCCAGGTTAACTGGTTGTTTTGCATCAGGAAATTTTTTTTGTTTTTGTTTCAAGACAGGGTTTCTCTGTGTAGTTTTGGTGCCTGTCCTGGATCTCGCTCTGTAGACCAGGCTGGCCTCGAATCACAGAGATCTGCCTGGCTCTGCCTCCCAAATCCTAGGATTAAAGGCGTCTGCCACCACTGCCTGGCTCACATCAGGAAATTTTTATTGAATATTTTTCTTTGACTAATGTGTCCATTTCTTCTATTATATTCCCAGTACTGAGATTCTCTCTTCCATCCTTCTAGTCTATTGCTGAAACTTGCCTGTGTACTTCCTGTTTGTAGTCCTAAATTTTTCATTTCTGGAATTTCCTCAGTTTCTGTTTTCTTTATTGTTTCTGTTTCCATTTTGAGGTCTTAAATAGTTTTGTTTCCTTCAACTATTTGTTTGTTTTATCTTGGCTTTATTTAAGTTGTTTATTGGTTTACTCCAATAGTTTGTGTTTTCCTAGCTTTCTTGGATCAATTTATTGATTTCCTCCAATTGTTTGTTTGTTTGTGCTCTCATGAATTTATTTAAGGGATTTATTCATTTTCTTTATAAGGACCTCTATCATCTGGATTGTATTTTGAGACCATAAGATGTTAAGATGCTTATGGTATGAGACATCTTCCAAGGAGAGCTAGCTGCATATATGGAGTGAAAGTAACCAAAGAGAGAGATGTATGGAAAGTTGTAGGGAGAGAGCCATCTAAGCACTTTGAAAATGAAGCCCCATGTGTCTGACAAAGAACTACTAGATTTGATGGCTGTCCTGCTGGGTTTCAGTCTTCCCTTTGTCTTTCCTCACTGTGTCTCAATTCCTATTTGGAATGAAAATGGGTTTTCTATGTCATTTGTGTGTTGAAAAGATTTAACGTGTTTTCTGATTTTATAAGATGACACTGTTAAGAATGTGTCTTGAGTGTCAAAAGAGATTTTGGACATTTGAACAGTGTAGGAGTGTTGCAGACTATGAGGATCATTGAAGTGACTAAATGCATTTCCTTCATGGATGACCCTGAGCCTATAGTGACCTTTGTCAGAATATAGTCAACTTAATGAAAAGATCCCAGATAGGATGAGGTATGTGAACATGTGTCTCTCCTTGGTGATTTTCTTTGGGGTGTTTGTGGAACTTTCAGTAGGCGGAACCTCTTTAGATGAAACTTCTCATCGGGGAGTGTGATATGTGTCTCTATAGCCTCAACCCATTTCCTTTTCTATATTTCTACTACGTTGTGGTTGAAACAAATCAGCCAGCTTCCTTCTTGTACTGTCATGTATTGGTGAAATTATTATGGCCACTCCACGTAGTTAAAAGGGAGGTTTATTTTGTGGGGTAACTTACAAGTGAAGCGATAGTATACAGGGTCTGAGAAGGGTATAGCACAGTTCGGCTGTGTTCTCTGGAGAACTCTGCTCAGTCTACCTCCAGTGTCCAGGGTCCAGGAACCAAGAGAGCCCACGCATCCAGATCTTGGGTCTTCAGCATCCTCTCTCAGCCCTGCCTTCTAGGCATGACTGTTACCAAAGCCTCAATGGGGCTTGGAACTTTCAGGTCAAAGCTGGAATGGCTACCCACTACATCTCCCCCTTTTGTATAAAAAAGGAGTTTGAAAGTGACCCCTCACTTTCTATTATTTTAATAATTTAAAACTGTGCTTAGATATTATTTGAAAGTTTGGTAGAATTCTGGTGTGGATCCATCTTGGCCTGGACATATCTTAGTTGAAGGACTTTTTACTGCTGTTCTGATCTTCGTATTTGTTCTAGGTCTATTTAAATTGGTGATCTCTTCTTGGTTTAAGTTTGGTAGTTTGAATGAATCTAGAAATTCATCTAATTTTTTAGATTTTCCAACTTAGGTTTTTAAAGTATCCTCTTACAATATTCTGAATCATTTCTTGTCTGTTGTAATATTTCACCATTCATCACTGCTTCTGTTAATATGCCTCCTCTCTGTTTCTTTTGGTTAGTTGGGTCAAGGGTCTGTTCATCTTTGTTTGTCTTCTCAAAAGAACTGGCTCCTAGATTGATTCTCTGTGCTGTTTTGTTTCTATTTCATTCAGTTCTGGTCTGGTATTATTTCTTGCCATTTGTGTTTCACTTGTTCTTGTTTTCCAAATGCTTGAATTGCACTACTAAGTCAATCATTTGGGCTCTTTCTGATTTTTCCATGTAGGCACTTAGACGTATAAAGGGCCCCTGTAGGAAAGCTTTTAACGTAGCCTGAAGGTTTTGTTGTATTGTTTTCATTTTCATTTAGATCTAGGAATTTTTAAACTATTCCTTGGTTTCTTTGACCCATTTATCATTCACTAATAAGGTGTTTAATCTCCATGAGTTTGTGTAATTACTAGAGATTCATTTGCTGTTTGTTGTAATTCTTCTTGCATCGTGGTCACATAGAATGAATATATAGAGGCACTTATTTTATTTTTCTGATTTTCTCTTAAAGATTTTCTTTGTTTCCCATAACATGGTCTTTTTCAGAGAAACATACATGAGCTCCTAATATATTTTGAGGATATTTGGGCAGAATGTTCTACAGATATACTTTATATCTATTTTATGTACAATTTTCTTTAATTCTGATATTTCTTAGTTTCCTTTTATCCTGATAATTTTCTTGGTGAAAGTGAGGTATTAAAATCACCCATTGTTGTTGGATTTGAGTTAATCTATGTCTTTCATTCTGGTAATATGATTTTTGTGGAATTGTGTGCTCCAGGATTTGGTACATATCTATTAAGTATGGTCATGTCTTTTTAGTTCATTGGTCCCATGGTTGTAATGAAGTATCCCTCTTGATGTCTTCTGGTTAGTTTGAGATTTAAGTCTATTTTTTTCAGATATTAGGGCAGCAACACCTGCTTGCTACCTGGTTCATTTGGTTGAATTACTTTTTCCCATTAGTTCACTCTAAGGTTATGTTTATCTTTAATTCTAAGATGACAATAGAAGAAAGGTGAACTTTTTAAAAGTAAACTTATTTATTTATTTTACATCCTGATCACAGTTTCTCCTCCTTCCTCTCCTCCCAAATATTAATTGGATAACTCTTTCCTTCTTTTGAGAATTGTCTATTCAGTTATTAGTCCATTTATTTATGGATGATTTGTTCTTTTGGTGTTTTTATTTTAATTAATTAATTAATTAGTTCATTTATTTACATCCCAGTTACAATTTTCCCTCCCTCATCTCCTCCTAGCCCTTCTCCACCACCCACCTTCTGTTCCCATCCCCCAATCCACTCCTCCTCCATTTCTTTTTAGGAAAGGACAGTTCTCCCATGAGTATCAGCAAAACATGGCATATCAAGTTGCAATAAGACTAAGTACCTCCCCATGTATTAAAGTTGGGCAAGGTGACCCAGTATGAAGAGTAGGGTCCCAAAAACCTGTAAAAGAGACAAGAGACAGTCCCTGTCCCCATTGTTAGGAGTTCCACAAGAGGACCAAGATACACCACTGTAACACATATGCAGAGTGCCTAGGTCAGTTCCATGCTGCCTTCCTGGTTGTCAGTTCAGACTCTGTGAACCAAGAAAGATGAATTTTGTTTCTTAAACCACTCAGGTAACATATGCCTTTTGATTGGAATTTTCAGGCCATTAATATTTAAAGTTATTATTGAATAGTGCTTATTGATTGCATTAACTTTTTCTTTTTGCTATTTGTATTCTTACCATACAATGTGTTTCAGTGATTATAGCACAATTTCTTTCCTTTCTATAGTCTCTTGGCTATGCTTATTCCTCTCTTTAGTCCAAAATATTGCTTCCAGCAGTCTGTGTGATGATGATTTGATGGACATGTATTTTTGCAGCTTTTTATATCCTAGAAATTTTTCCTTTCCTCTTCAACTATGGCAGACAGTTTTGCTGGATATAGTAGTCTAAGTTGGCATCCAGTCTTTTAGAACATGGAGTACATTGTTCCAGGCTTCTCTGGATTTTAAAATTTTCCATTGAGAAATTCTGTTATCCTGATGTGTTTTCCTTTATATGTGATGTGTGCTTGTTCTCTTTAGCTTCCAATATTCTTTGCTGTTTATGCTTAGTGTTTTATTTATGGTATGCCATGGGAAGTTTCTTTTCTGTTCCTGTCTATTTGGTGTTCTGTGTGCTTCCTTGGTTTGTATGTGTTTTCTTTCTTTAGTTTGGGAAGTTGTCTTCTATGATCTTGTTAAAAATGTTGTCTATGCTACTGATCTGGTATTCTTCTAAATAATTTGAAAAGTTGGTCTTTTTATAGTTTCCCACAATTTCTGCATGTTCTTTTATGTATTTAAAAAAGACTTGTTCTATATACCTATACAGAAAAGCATAGTCTTTTCCCCTCATCAAGGAAACTTCCTTGCAAAAGGCATAGACCATTACATAAAAACAAAACCAAAAGACATGCAGAGTCTAATGCCAGTGAATATATCTACCAGTTATATTTAGGAATATATATATATATATATATATATATATATATATATATATCTGAGTATATATGTGTATCTACATGTGCTATGGCATATATATACACATATGATATATATGCAATAACATAATATGTATGATATATATATGTATATATATATGCAATAACCATGAAAAATAGGCCACAAATTTGAAGGAAAACAGGGAGAGATATATTGAGGGATTGGAGGGAGTTAAGAAAAGGGAGAAATGTAATTATATTATAACAATAAAAAACATATTTATAGACTTTGCTTGTGTGATTTAATCCTTCTACTTCATCCTCAGTCATGATATTTTATCTTCTACTTGATCCAATCTACTTATAAGGATTTCCCACAGTTTTGTAGTTGGTTTATTGAGTTTTTCAATTTCACCTTCCTTTCAGCTTGAATTCTTTTTGGTATTATTAACTCTTTAGGGAAATCAGTTTCCAAATGCTGGATTGTCTTAACCACTTCTTTTGGCCTTGTGTTTTCTCTGCATTATTAAAGTGTTTATTTCTGTTACCTTTAATTCACTGAACTGGGATTTTTCATGTGTTCTTTTGTGATTTTATACTCCATGAATTATTTGATGACATTAATGATTGTTTTTGTAAGTTCTGTACTCTAGGGCTCATCTATAGACATGTTGGAAAACATTTCCAAGGTTCTGGTGAATTTTAGAGGAACTGTACCATTTCCCTTCAATGTATAGGTGGCCTTCATTTGTTTATTTTTGAGATGAGACCTGAGCATGTGAATTTTTTTGTTGTGTGTCTGATGTTCCATTCCAGGCTGTCTATTGTTTTGATGTTAGGCTTTATCTATCTATCTATCTATCTATCTATCTATCTATCTATCTATCTATCTATCTATTGCTATTTATTTATTTATTTATTTATTTATTTATTTATTTATTTATTTATGTTGCCCAAGCTTGGCTGATTTCTGATCAGGTATGAGGAGTTGGAAGATCAAGCCACTATTGATTTTGGATTGGAGATAAGGGAGTGTTCCAATTTAGTCTTAAGGAAGAAAGCATGTGAATGGGACAAATGGCTGGATCTGCATAAGTGGTATGCAAGCTGTGCTACCTCAGTTTTACCTGTGAGTGTGAGGATGGTGTGGGTGGGTGCTCACCAGGCTAGATGACATATAGGCTGTGTAAATGGGGTAGCCTGAGGGTTGGGGCATGGTGTGGACTGATGAGGGTACTGGGACTCAGCAGGCTAGGCCAGCACAAAAATATGTTTACCAGGCTAGCTAGGCACAGAGGTTGAATGAGGTATAGGCTTGATAGGACCCAGGTGTCTCAACATACTGGACAAGCACACAGGATATATGTCCTAAATGAACTTGAATATTGAATATGTCATGGGTGTGCTGAGCTCCCACAGCCTCACTACACTGACCTGGTGTGGAGGCTATGTTACAGGGGGAGACCTGAAGGTTGGAAACTGTACAGATGGGGCTCACTAGACTGGGCAGGTGTACAGAATAAAGTAACTGGGCCAGGTATGAGGACTGAAAATAGTGGGAGAGGGTTAGGGTTAAGCAGACTTACCAGGCAGGACCAGAGTACAGGATGTGTGGACTAGTACAGTTATGAGTTTGTTGACAGAACAGGCCATATAGTTCCATCAGACTTGACTGGCACACAGGATGTGAAAATCAGGTTAAGTCTAGCCACTAGGGGAGTGGGCATGCATGTGGTTGGGGCTCAGATGGAATCACCAGATGAAGCTGACACACAGGATGTGTGACTAGGGTCAAACCTAAAGTTTTGAAATATCACAGGTAGGGCTCCCCACACTTAGCTGGTCACTGTATGCAGGACTAGGGTGTGTCTAAGAGTGGGGAGGATGAATGCAGGCTATGGTCAGGCAGACTAGTACAAGAGCACAATGTATGTGGGACAAGTATGGTATGGAGGTTGTATATGGTACATGCAGGTAGACTAATCAGGGCGCATTGGCTCACAGTTTAAAGATCTATTTAGCATATATATTATTCACATTGCTTAATAAATGTGCAGGTTTTTGTAAATTATTTCTTTTATATTTTCTAATATTATACATATATCATCATCTTTTTTCCTTTCTGCCCTTCAAACACTCCCACACAATTCTTCTTACTCTCTTTTAAATTCATGCCATCTTTATACTCAATTTGTATAGGGTTGCATGTATCCATTTGACCATTTGTTATCACATAACCAATTGGTGTGCTCTACACTGGGGAAGATCATTTCTTCCTCTCTCAGCAGCACTTTGTGTAGCTCTGAGGCCTTGAGGGCATTTGCCCATCCACTTCAGCATGTCCAGTGTTGTTGTTCTTGTTCAGCTCATGTTTAGGCACTCATGTTGGTACTAATTTATGGTTGCAGCTTCTAACATTCCTAGAAGACACAATTGTCCAGGAAACTACTAGTTCTTCTGGCTATTTTTATTCCCTCTTCTGCAATGATCCCTGATTCTCAGGTTTTTAAGACATACCGCTAGGTTTCAGGAAGTCTATATATCTAGAAATGAGTTCAAGATGGACTATAAAAGGATTTACAGGACTCATATAGAAGCCAGAATTCCTCAGTGTATTAGCCAGGGTTCTCTAGAGTAATACAACTTATAAAATGTGTGTGTGTGGGGGGGGTGTTACTTTACTAGAATGACTTACAGGCTGTGGCCAAGCTAATACAACAATGGGTGCTTATGAATGGAAACTCCAAGAACCCAGTAGTTGCTCAGTGCACAACGCTGGATGTCTCAGCTGGTCTTCAGTATTTGCTGGAATCCCAAAGAAGTGGGCTCTAACACCAGTGCAGGGAGAGACTTGCTTGACAGCAAGCAGGCAAAGAAGGGCAAAAGCTTCCTTCTTCCATGTCCTTATATAGGATTCCAGCAGAAGGTGTGGCCAAGATAAGAGTTGGGTTTTCCCAGCTCAAATGATCTGGATTAAAGGTGTGTCTTTCTGCCTCAAGATCCAGATTATGGCATATCTTTTTCTCAGCTCAAATGATCTGGACTAAAGACATGTCTTCCTACCTCAGAGATCTGGATTACAAGTGGATCTTTCTACTTCAAATCAAGAATAAAATGCCTTATGGGTGTATCCTCCATTTGGGGATTTTAGTTAATTCTAGATGTAGTCAAGCTGACAACCAAGAGTAGCCATCACACTCAAGAACATGTGAAATGGGTTCCCTTTCTTGCAAAAGGAGTCATTTCCCTTGCCTCTGGCAGAAGGAGCTCTGGTCTCTTCATTAATATTTACCTGTGGCTGCATATCCAAGTCTATGTTAGCCTACAGGCTCCCTCATTCCCTATTCACAAGTACCTGCTACACATTTGAAAACCACTATGATAGCTTCCTGGCCCTTCTCACCTAAGACCCTGGTCCCTTTATTCCCCTACCCATCCTGGCTAATCTTGCTATTTCTTTATTTCTTCTATCTCCACTATTCTTTCCCACTCTCCTGCTTCCCTAGCCCTGGCCATGTCCACTTTACTAATTTTTTTCTCTCTGCTCTGAAATTTTTCAGAGGCCTCTGGATATTTTCTCTCTCTTACCTACAATAAAAACCTTCTCCCTAAAAATGGAGCAGCCATGTTGGCAGTTTCTTCACTTGTTCTGCCTCACTTACATCTGATGCTGAGAAATGGGGGGGGGGAATAAATGCCCCCCACAAGTGGCCTGCCCAAGCTGCCTGGGTCTTTTTGTTTCTGTTTTGTTTTAATTTCACCTGTATGGATGTTTTCCCTGCATGTATCAGTTCCTGAGGAGGCCAGAAGAGGGTGACAAGTCTCTGGGAACAGATGGTCATGACTTGCCGTGTGGGTGTTACAAATCAAACCTGGGTCATCTGCAAGAAAATCCAATGCTCTCAACCCCCAAGCCATCTCTATAGTACCCCCAAACTCCCATTTTTAACAAGATCACTGGGTATAGTCTAAAACTTCACTTTTGAAAACTTTGTAGAGAAAATTTAGAGTATTAGATAATCTTGTGGATGAGAGAGGAGGCCAAAACTTGAGGGCAAAAGGCACTGGGATCCTAAGAATGCACAGATGGCCTCTGGAATCTGAGTCAAGTGTTAAAACTTGAGGTTGATGTCATTCTGGTCATAAATAAGCACAGACTAATTTAGGAGAATACACATTGGATCTGTGAGCTATTTTCCTTTATCAGTGGTATAGGAAGTGTCCTAGGTCTGTGACTGTCAGCAGGAGAGGCAAGCTAAATTCCTTGGTGAAGGACTCCTTTTCTCTCATGGTTTTCTTCTCATGCTTTTCTGTCTTGCCTCACCTGTGCCTGTCTTATGAATCAAGTATTGTTGATCATTCTCTGCACTAAAACATGCTATCTTTCACTTGTCCTATTAAATAATGGACTGAGAACAGTCACATATCTTTAGGGCTTTAAGGCCTTTTCTCTGTATTTGTACACACACAGACACACACACACACAGACACACACACACAGACACACACACACACAGACACACACACACACACACACACTCCCACACACTCACTTACAAAAAAGGTACCACCACAGTATCTATCACTTGCCTTGCTACATTAAAAAGGTATCTGTACTAGTCTTTTTATTTTGTTTGTTGGTCAGCACATGCTACACAGGAGAATCTCCTACCATTCATTTACCTTGCACCAATCACTTACACACAGTAAATATCTATGTCAGTGTTAATATTTCCCAGATATTGCCTAAAGTCACTCACTCATGTACAAAAATATTTGTTCTCATAGGTGAGGGTTTTCTTTTTAATTACAGATGATGAGAAACTAAATTATTATGTCAAATGAGTTGTGAACAGGAACATTTAATGAATAGGAACTGTGCACTAGAAGTCCTAAAATACTGAAAATAAACACTATAGAACACTATTCAGTTGTAAAGGAAAGTGAGATCATGAACTTGCCAAGTAAAGGGATGGAACAAGGAAAGATCATATTAATGAAGTAACATAGTCACAGAAAGACAAATGTCACATGTTCTTTCTCAGTCATCTCCTAACTAAAAATCTTCAGATGTGAGTACATATCCTAGAGTAATAGCAGGAAGAGACTTTTTCTGGGTGAGGGGGGAGTAACTGAGAGGCAAATACCAGGGAACACATCATCTGACTGGGGAAATGGGAAAAGTAGAGCTCTAATTAGTGAAGGAGAGGGAGAAAAATACAGAATGAGGAGGGAGGAAGATAAAACAACGGTAAGGATTCTGAAAATATCATAAGAAATCATACTGTTAACCTAAAAAATAAAGCTATAACACACACACATGTCTGGGTATAAATACACATGTATCACTGAAATGAAATTTTCTCATGTGTGCTAGCAATGCTCCTTCTAAGAGCCAAAGATCACCCAATGAAATCCCAACACCAGGCATGAGAAGACTTCATTTGAGTTCATTGTCAGGGTTGTCTAAAGACACACAAAACATACAAGATATTGCTATTGCCCTTGGCTGTCTTCTAGAGGTGGAAAGTAAGTCTCTTTTACTGAAGATGACATGCATTTTAGAAATAGGTCCTAGAGGCCCCTGAACTGGACCTGAATTGAAGACCTCCTCCCTGAGGGCTACATTTCAGGGGACCAGAAGGCACCATGCAAGCTTCTGAATGAGGGAAGCAACCAACAATCCTCCCCAGCTATGATGCCTATAAATCACAACCAAGACCCACATGGCATGATAACCAGAAGGGTGCAGTAGTGGCATGCATACATGAGTGGGTAACCAACAGCTCTCTAATTGGACTAAAGCCATGCTCAACTAGAGGGAACCCGTGCTTGATACTGGAAACCTAGCCAACTACCCAGACAAGTGAAGTCATAGATCTTGGAGAACCTATAAACAACACTTTATTAAACAGGCATAATTCCTGACAACAATCTCCCTAGACACCTTTCTTGTGGTGAAAGACAGATGACAGTGTGAAACCTGAAAATCTCGAGGAGAAAAGAAAAAAAATCCACAATCATCCAATTAAAGAAAGCTGTATTCTAGGGTACACCTGGGACTAGTCAGCTGGTTGTCTCACCCTAAGTTGGGATTTGAGAAAGAAGACCCTGCTCACCTCTTAAGTCCCTTTTATAAGAGAAATAAACTGTCTACAGGGGCAAGATGGTTGGCTGTTACACACTGTTAGAAAGATACAATGAAATGGAAGGAACAAGGGTAAGGATATACATCTTGTGAATGGGGTCGCAAGTTTAGTGTAGGTTGAAAAACATGTTTTGAAGTTTACATCACATCTAAGAAACTGGAATGCATTCTTAATTACAAGTAGAAACCTTAATTTGTAAGGACTTAACACAGGACAAACAGGAGTTTATTCTTAACCGCCTTAGTTGCAAACAGAACACTTAATCTGCAAGGTATATTTTTCCTGTTTTGGTATCCCATTAACTTGCAAGGCATATTTTTCATGTTTGGGCTTCCCAATAACTGCACGGTTCCTGTTTTGTTGTCCCAATAGTTGTGCACAGTGGCTACGTGTGTGTGTGTGTGTGTGTGTGTGTGTGTGTGTGTGTGTGTGTGTGTATGTGTGTGTCTGTGTGTTTAAATTACCTAAATTAAAAGACAAGTGCTGTTTTCAATATTCAAAATTCAAAAATAAGGGCAGTGAAATTCAATACTGAAAAGGACTGACAGAGTGTGATTCCTAAGATATGTTTGAAAACACTATAGCAACATGCTTTAGGTGAATGCATGCTCAGTGAACTACTGACATCCAATGCATTTTTCATACAATGAGTAAAGTGCTATTTGAGTCCTTATCAAAGAGTAAGTGCACTATTGACAGCGTTCTAGTAAGGACAAGGACAGTTCTCACAGAGGGTCAGGCACACACTATGACTATGGCAATGAACTACCTATTATCCTGGGAAGAGAGGCTTTGACACAGAGCATGAAAAACACTACAGAGTAGTAATGACTCAGTAAGAGCAATGCTTATGGAATGCTTCACAAATGGTGAGAACAATGGCTGCCAAATGGCACAGGATGAGAAAAAAATGTTTCCAGAGTGCTTGCAACAGGGTATGAACAATGCTAAAACATTTTACACAATGTAAGAACCAGGTTTCACAATTCATGTGGCACAAAGTAAGAACACTAATGCTGGACTTTTCACTTGTGGAAATTGTCTTTTCATTTGAGGTACACTTGTTGTTTAGGGTTCCAGAGATGTGCCCATGATGCTGATTGTCCACTATGTTCTTCTCATCACGGGGTTAATTCACCCATTACGGGCAGAGAAAAAGCAAGAGAAGAAAAAAAATTGTCAGTGAATCCCAGCTGCTCTGTCATCACCTTTTCCTTCTGCCCTGCCCCTCCTATCCAAGTTCAAACCCCCTTCATCCACAAGTGAATCCTGTTCTTGAAGCACAGTGATTACCACTCCTGGCATAGAAAGAGAGAAAGGTGTGGCCTGCATATAGAGAGCTGGCCTGGAGTTTGAGAACCCCAAGTGCCTTGGGTAAGCAAGGATCCACAAAATAAGAACATGGTAGAGAATGCATGTGAGATTTCTCTCAGCTTCAATGTTGTACCTCAAAGAATTAGAAGAGGCAAATGTAAGGCAACAAAGAACCAGATGAGATTTCAGTATCATAAGAGAAAAGCACACTTTGAGGGCAGTATCATAAGAGAAAGAAACATTTTGCAGGGGCAGGTTAGGGGATGCCAGTGGGTGACTTGCATGTTTAATCATTTTCTTCTCCAGGTTCGCTGACCTCCGTGTGCGTTGGGAGATACTTACTTTGCAGCACACCATACTTCCTGATTCCTTTACACATCCTCCTGGATCCTGATGTGGGAAATATTTGTCCCATGAATATTGGGTCAGGTGAGGAATTTTCTGCAATGTTTTGTCAGCAAAGGTGAGAGCTTTCCCTCAAATGTGCCCTTTGGGCCTTTTCCATGTTCTGGCTTGCACATCTTCTGGCTCAGAGAGACTGAGAGATTGGACACCCACCAGATCAGAACATGAGTCATTTCTTGTTTCATCTTGTGGCCTCTGCAACTGTCACATGTACATTCCACACGTCTTCATTCACTAGAGCATTTCCCCATCTGCCCTACTTTGTTCAGTGGGTATCCCATGTCAACAAACATTTCTAGGTTGTCTGGTGGGGTGGAATCGCTTGAACAATTTTCAGGTGCTGAGGCCTTGTAGACTTACTTTAGAATTCAAAGGAACTTATGTACTCTAATTGTTCAATTCCAACATATAGACTTAGTATCTGAGGTGCACTGTTGAGAAGACTTGCCCAATGCCATATGGTGTTAGAGAGGACAAATCATACCCAGATTGCTCTAACGTATAATTCCTGTTCTAACATATCGGGTACTGATAAGTGAACTAGTCACCCCAGCACACCCAGGGTTAGTGCAGGTCCCAGGACACACATCTATACCACACCATATAATAGAGACAGGGAAGCCAGAAGGGCTGTTTCCCCAGGCTGTCTTCTCACCTGCAAGTAGTTTGCCAGCTGAAGATATATTAGCTGTCAGAATCATGGACAGATA
>CABHPR010115378.1:0-15299 GCA_902168415.1 Peromyscus melanophrys | reverse complement strand
GATCTACAGGGTATGCCTACACGGCGCTCTTCCGAGGGGCGCGGCGGGGGGGGGGGGGGGGGGGGTGTATTTTTATTGGACAAGTCTGAGAACTAAGGTATAAGAAATAGCAAAAGCCATAGCCCAGATCATTTTTGTCAGTGTTGGGGAAATACAAAGAGTGAAGAGATTATATTCCAACTGAAACAAATAAACAGTTCTTCTTAGGGGAAGCTATCCACACTGATATTGAAAGGCAGGTGGGATTTGCACAGCATTCAACACCAGTGGGCCCTAACGTGCATCCATTTCCAATTTTCATGGTGTAAATATTCCCACTCCAGATAACTTCAAGTTAAAGACATGATGTCACTGAACGCGGAGCTGGGGAGAGCCACTCTCCATGAGTCACCAGCTTAATTAACTGAGGTTTCCGCTTAATTAAATCAGCCTTTCTCTGCCGTTTTTCAGTGGATGAATTAACGTGTATTAAAAGTACCTCAAACAATATTACAAAGAAGGAACACTTGGGTCCTCCCCACACTTCAGTCTGACTTTGTAATATGCTCTCGGTTTGTTTTTCTACTGCTCTTTCACTGTCTTTCCAGGGGTTGATCTTGACCCGGTGCCAACTTGTGATTCCGGCTGTTTGCTTTTAGCATGGCTGGGATTGATCTGGGTTCCTGCTATTACATGGCATACCTCATTGCTTGTTGCTTTGTGGCCTGGGGTTCACACCCCTGCTGATGTTCATAATGAAAAGCAGCTTCGGAGGTGGGACAGCTGGGTAGGATGCTTCCCAACTCTTGTTAGTCACGGGAAGAGAAAGCTCAGGAAATTGCAAGGGGGCTTTTCACAAGGAAAATGAACGCTGGGTCTCAGCTGGCCCCCGGCTCCCTTCTGCAAAGTGTCCTTGAAATTTCTCTGATTGTAAGGTGGTTCCTCTTCAGTTTCCTTGTGGAAAACACACACACCACCACCACCACCACCACCACCACCACCACCACCGTGCTTTTCAAAATTAACTATACTTTATAATGCAACAAACTGTAGTTGAAAAATCAGATTCTAGTATCTGTCTTTAATTGCAAGCAGATGTCCTTGGTTTATGCAGAAGCTGTACTGGGAGGGTATTTGTGAACTCCCCAAGCAGAGCGCTGAAGACAGGAAAAGGGAAAGGCAAAGCTTGAAGTTAGACAGGAAACTTCCCCATCAGTCCCTCTATGCCAGAGATAAATCCCTGGAGAATGAAGGTCTGGATTTTGGTTACCTGCTGGCCTAGCTCCTCACAGAATACACACAAAACAAAGAGACTGCTGCAGATGTATGCAAGTCTAGGCTTCTTTTCACTACTCTAGTTTCTCTCCAAATGTCTTACATAGTATCTGGCTATCTAGTAGCTTTTTGGGGATATGAAAAATGGGCTGGAAACTACAATGTTGCTTCAAGCCTGCCTCTTGGGTTTGTTTAACTCTCTGTCTCATATAATGGGGCCTGTGGTTTACTGTCCAAGTACAGAAGAGACATGCAGCTTCGTGGAGATGCGGAGATGTAATACCATCCTTGTAAAAGGCTCAGAGACTTTTGTTCGGATTACATGGACTTCTTCAGAGCTGCCAACAATCCTAATGAATACATACAAGATAATGCACTTTAATTCAGAGCAACTATGGGTGGGAATTCAATTAATTTAATGAGTCACAAAAGGGAAGAAATTCTGGCTTAAACCATAATGGGATTTGGGGTGCCAAGGGACCAAAAGGGCAATTGTAACCATAGAATCCACCTGGTACCAACTGCTGACAGTGGTAGGGAAGAGGCCTGGCTCAGAGGGTGCCACATATCTGATTCCTCATACACCAACTCTTGGAGGGCATTTCTGCCCAAACCTTCATCAACCTGGTCCTACCAATATGCTTTCTAGAATGTCTGAAGCATTCATATAAGTCACTCTACTAATTCATCAAATTCCTTTTAATGAGCACAGGGTAGGGTATATCATGGGGCAACCTGAAAAGTGGACCCAGGGGATGCACTTGAAGAGTTTTCCATATGCTTCTTGTCACAAGATTTCACTGAAATGGAGAGGGAGAAAGGAAATGATAAACATATGCATAGGACTTTGTGATATCCACACCCACCAGTGCCTCAGGGATTCTTTAAGTCAAGGCCTTGGAGTATAGATGTAATAAATGCCATAGACATCTTGATGGCTTGGCAAGTTTGAGAAACAGTGAAGTAAGTGAAATTAGAGTGTGGCTCCCATTCACATATAAGCTCTAATCTAAAATTGCTAGGTAGCCTAAGACCAGCTATTTAACTTCCTGAGTTAAATAACTCAGAGATCAAATCCCTCACTGACCATGTGTAACTTATAATAATAACTATCCAGAGGGTTGTTGTAAGAGTTAAGTGGGAAAAACCATAAAAAAAACAATGCCTGGTGTGGTGCCTAAGTGCATTTTAAGCATATTATAAATTCAGGGTTTAAACAGTGCATTGCACTTTTAATATTCCCATCACAACAACCCTTTGGGGGCCGCAGAGTGGTCTGAGTCATTGTCCAGACAGTGAATTTGATATTGAGCCTTTTGCAAGTGTAAACTGGAAGGAGAAAAGTACTCATTGGCAATGGAGATTATAATTTGACAACGAATAAAAGGAAAGCAGGCGTGTGTCTAAAGGATTTCTGAGGTCGAGATCTAAGAAGAAAAGTTTTATAGACTATTTTCAAGAATAAATAGGCTTCATCAAAACAAAAAAAGTCCTCAACAAATTTGAAAGTTTCCAAATAGAGATTCTACTTCTAGAATG
This sequence comes from Peromyscus melanophrys, assembly GCA_902168415.1. NCBI lineage: Eukaryota > Metazoa > Chordata > Mammalia > Rodentia > Cricetidae > Peromyscus > Peromyscus melanophrys. Next base: position 12,506 of record CABHPR010115378.1, on the reverse strand, counting down.
TTTGATTCCCTTTGGCCCCACACAAACACTGAAAACATTGGTAGTTTTGCAAATCGCATTGCTCTACTAGGGACCATCTCCTGTGTTCCTAACAGCTCATAAAAATTAAAGCAATCATACTTACCCTGGGGAATGTATTGTGTACCCTTGAACACAAGCAAAAATAAGCCATGGCAGCAAGGGATGGAAGCACAGTATCCACAGCTGCTGGGTGGAGGGCGATTAAGCTGCCCCAGGGAGGAAACAAACCCTCTCAAAGGACATCTTGAGATGAGCATTTCACGACAGTTACGGCATCATCATTATCGTTGTCATTAACATATATTAACAGTAATGCAGTAGTCCTCATTACCCAGCACTTACTTTGTAGTAGGTACTCTGTGTCCCGCTTTGCATGCCTTCCAGCATTGTGTAAAAGGGTTAGCATACGAAGTACTGTGTTCTCCTGACTTGTGTCTCCACCATTCCTTAGGGACTGGTTGTAACTGCCGTTCTTACACAAGCGGTGAATTACAATATTGGCCAGAACATTAATCCCCCCACTTCTGTTCCCTTAATACTACTAGAATTGGAGGACTAGGATTGAGTGTGTTTAGTCTCAGACTGAATTGCTCACATTTCTATCCTATATTCCACTGAAAGCGCATCCCCAGAGTCCTTTGGGGAAGGAAAAATCTACTAACTGCATGTAGCCTGTAGGAATACCTAAGCAGAGTGCTCAGGCCTGTGTCTGCATACTGTCCTGAATGAAGTGCCATAACTCCCCAAATCCTAATAGAAAGGCAATGCCGAGTTATCCGTGGGAAAGGCATGCCCCACTGTGAAGCCAGTGCCTACTAATAAGAATGACAACAACAAAAACAGGAAGACTAATATTTAGTAGTTACTTGAAGAAAATTATTCGTATGTAGGTGCTGGTTTAACCCCTTACATGTAAACAGACAGAACCTTGTTTTGCACACAGTGTATGACTGAGGTCCAGATACGTGCTTCATGTGGAAAGTACAAGCAGAGAAAGTACAGCAGAGGTTATACTGCAATTGATCTCCTGGTAGGAACCTCTTCTTGAACAAGTCCAGCAGGAGGCGGTGCACCTCAAAACTCCCTAGTGTTTGCATAATCAAAATGTCTTTCAGTGAGATCCTTCCTAAGGTGTACTGATTTCATCCCCAACCCAACATATCCCAACTCACGTATTCAACCCACAGCCAGCGCATCACAGTTCTGTATCTATAGGTCATGTCAGCTCGCATATTCAATCTACAGCCAGTGCATCACAGTTCTGTCTCCACAGGTCATGTCTTGAAATAGTGTTCTTGACTCATTGGCATTTGCCTTTCTTCACCATTGCTTATTGTCCTAAACCTGTCACTGTCTCACAGAGTCATTTCCCCCAAGAAGCTTCTTGTGAAGGTACTGTATTGCTCCCCCAGTCCTTGGCCACTCCTTTTACAGATTGTTGCCAAAAGAAAGAAAGAAGGAAAGAAAGAAAGAAAAAGAAAGAAAGAAAGAAAGAAAGAAACAAAGAAACAAAGAAAATAAAGAAACAAAGAAAGAAAGGAGAGAAAAGGACGACAGCCATGGGCTTGCTGAGGCCAGAGGCTGTAGCTGGCTCCTTCATTTTAAAAATCCCAGCATCTAAAGGTCCCTATAAAATGTTCATTGATCCCTTTGGGTTAGATAATAAATGGGATCCCTGAAGATCATAACTGAAACCACTGTGTGGTGGCCTCATTAACTGTTATGGCTGTCGGAGTTGTGGTCTCTGCTTATGCTCTTCCGTTATTTGTCCTTCCCTTACTGGTCAGAACTTGGAGACACTGGGTACATGACTCTGACACTAATTAAAATCGATGAGTGTGTGTGACACTTCCATTTCCTAAGGCAGCATGTTGTGCGTTACGTTTGTAACCAGCATCTGCTTGGCACTGGCTTAAGTCTGTGGTCTTTCCACTAGAATGTCACTTGTTCTTTTTATGTCTTGATTCATTGCGTGTTATAGAGTGTGTTGGCTGAGTAAGGCTTTTGCTTGATGAAAATGTCACTAAATGTGCCACAGAGGGGGAAACACCAGATGTCTCTGCGAGGAGTCAGGGAGTCCAAGGCTCCCCAAGATTTTCCAGAACAGCGGTTTGGCTCAGACTCTGCTTGTGGTCTCAGAACTGACCTGCACATTCCATTCTAGCCATCATTCTTGGAAATCTTGTCAACATTGCTGCTAACCTAAGAGCTGGACACTGGTGTCCCTTTCCTTAATTTCAAATTGAAAATTGAGACAAATGCTGAATAATTCCATAAGCGCTCTCGCTCTCTCTCTCTCTCTCTCTCTCTCTCTCTCTCTCTCTCTATATATATATATATATATATATATATATATATATATATATATATATATTTCTTTTCTCTCTTATTAACTTAATATATTCCCCCTTTAAGCTATCTAAACTCAAATAGTGAATAATTGTCAATAAAACAGTAACTTATATTTGGAGAACATATACATTTATTTATCTTATTTATTTATTTAGTGGAATGCAGTAAAAGGAGAGTTAATCAATGTGGCCACATTGATAAGAGGGGCATAGAGATTCAAATAACCCCCAAGTCCATCTTTGAGGGTTCTGAAGTGAGATTAGGTTTAAAATAGAAGACCAAAGGTCTAAAAAGTCCCGACCAAGGTGTTGTCCCAGCCTAGGCTTCATGATGAGACCCTGTCTCAAACCAACAAGATGAAGTTGCTTGTGTTAGCCCTTTCAAAAGTAATAAAAAGCCAAAGGTTATGAAAAATGGTTCTTCTGCATGGATTCCTGGCACTAACTAAATGTGTTCTCTCTTTGGTTCCTACATGCTGTTTATTATATTTGTTTCAGATATATAAATTATTTAAATATGATTAAAATAATATTTTGGAGGATGGCTCAGCAGTTAAGAGCACCAGGGTTAAGTTCCCAGCCCCCACATGGGTCATTGCCATCCACAACTCCAGATCCAGAGGATCTGGCACCCTCTTCTGACCTCTGTGGGCTCCAGGCACACATGTGGTACACATTATATATACATGTAAGCAAATCTAAAAATTTTTTGTAATAATATTTTTATGCTCAGTTTGAGGTGACAGATAATGAAACAAAATGTACTGGTTTAAGAGGAGGAATTGGTGATGGTAGTGAGACTAGCCCAAAATATTATTGAGACTATTAATGCAAATAATAAATACTTCAGTTATGAAGGCAGCAACTAGACTTAATGATATTGTCATAAAAGACAACTTTTGCTTGCTGCTCATATTAAAAATTGATGCTTAGTACATTGTGTATTCTGGGAAATATCTATCGCCTGCTTTTAATTATTTGTCACAATCAGTTATGGGAGTAAATAAGCTTCAATAAATGAAAAAAAAATGTAAAATTTCAAGAGTAAATAGAAATTTTGAAAACCAATAGACATGCAATTTAAAATATTTTACTAACAGTTTAAAATTGATTAATTAACCAGAACAATCCAAATCTTTCTTTTTAGTATTTTCAGTGATCATGCCCAGATAACCCCCAAAATTCTACTCATATTATAATTCTGTGTTTGATGGAAAGCCTTAACTCTATCTACTAGATTTTACATTATTTTTAATAGACACAATGGCTGCTTCTTACCAGCCAGATAACTAGGAAGAAGTCATGAAAATATTCATCAGAAAGTACCTCAAGAAGCAGGTGGACTAAACTCACCGGGTCTGAAATTCAGAGGGATGAGAGTGGACTGGCTCATTGCCCACTTCATCTTTGTTTTCTTTTTCTTTCCTGTGTTTTACAAGAGACAAAGTTCTCAGTGTGTGGCCTTCTATTAAACACTAAGACAATATTATCAGTTGTCTGAGAGGATACAGGAAAAGCAAACACAATATGTCTGACTACACTCTTGAAAACAGAATACTTTGGTGCCCTTGGTCACTAAAGCATTATGTGTGAGAATACATTTGGCTAATACTTAGGGGAGAGGGACCATCCTATAGTATAATTCAGTTCTCACACCGCCTACCTGAAGGTACCGTTACATCCCATAGACTGACAGCTCAGTCCCACAAAACTGTCTCCCACATCAGATAACTAATGAGTGTACTATACTATACTTCTGAAAGAGTTCTTAGCTAGAAATTATAAATATACTATAGTTTTTGAAAGACTTTTCAGCTAAAAAGTATAGTTCCTGTGACTCCTTTATTAGATGTGAAGAATTTGCTGCACTTTGTCACAGAACTCAAAGAAGCATTAATTAATGATTTTAGTTTAGTGCTGAGGGTACTGCAAAGGATACAGATGATGAGGTATTGTATTAATAAACTTCTGCTACTGTAACAAATATCTGAAACAATCAACTTATAAAGAGAAAAAGTTTTACTTTTGTTTTCAGACTGTGATTAGTCAGTCCCTGCTGCTTTGGAGCCCATGAAATGGAGGGTGCTTTAGCAGCAGCATATGGAGAAACCACTTTACCTCAGGGCTGGGAAAGGGCTAAGGGTCCAGCATCCATTCTAAAACCACTCTTCCCCCCTTGATGGGAAGACCTCCCAACTCACCCTCATCTCTTGAATTCCCACCACCTCCAAGAAGTGTCTGGTTGAGGAGCAAAGCTTTAACACATGGGCCCTTGGAGGATAATTCACATCCAAATAATAGCAAATGAAGAACACGAGATAGGGCTGAGGAAGCACTGTGCCCTCTAAGCACCTCCAGGTTGTTGATTAACTGAAGCCCCCGAACTCAGACCTTTACGTTTTCTGTGAATGCTGCATTCTTTGATTGCATTTATTAAGCCACTGCCCATTGATGACAAACAACCATAGTCCCTTCCTTCTTCCAAGAGGCTTTGGATAACACTGGGGGGAAAAAATGCCAGTTCTGTAATTATGCGTTGATTCTTCCTGTGCCAGCTTCCACACTAAGGGAGGAAGTCCCCAGCCACCAGTCAACGCATTAACCTATAAAAAGGCTCATCACTGAGTATTACAAATATTTTTAAGAATTTTTATGTTAAAGTACAGTAGGAAGACTAAATGTTGGTTTAGCCATATCATGTGTAGCTTCCCTGGCTTTCACTTAAATCTCCGTGTTTAGTGTGTCCTGATGGTAACGAGAGATGATCTAGCCAGTCCTATTATGATATTTTCCACCAAGACCAGACAGCAGTTTAGTCCTTTTGTAGCTGGGGCATTTGCAAAGCAACCCAACTGGAAAGGCAGCCTTACTTTCCATTTTTGCTCCTTTCCATGCCTCCTGCTCCTAGCTGCGTTATAATGACTGACTTACTGCCCATTTTTTTCCATCAAAAAAACTCGTGTCTCCCTTTTTCAACTTTGCACTTCCCCTTACTCTTTTCCCATGCCTAGGAATGTTCACGCTTATATTATTTCCAAAAATAAACTTTTTTTTTTTTTTTTTTACTAAACTCGGGTCTTTGTAATTTAAAAAAAATAAAAATAAACTTGTGTTCCCCGTCATATGCACAAGGGAAAGTTGAGTTTGGACTCAAGTGATAGATGGTGGAATTGTTTTCATTGCTCTCTATTGTGTCTGGGCATGAGACCAGAAGTAATGGCAACCAAAAGGCTTCCATTTGCTCTGTCTTTACAAGCTCCTTTTAGTGCACAGATACAATTTTAATTTTAATGGGAGCTTTTGCATGGGAGCTGGTTATCCAAAAATGATGCTGTAACAGGGTCACAGCAGATGGTGTTTCTACAGGCTTGACTAACGATTTTCTTCTCTTTCTTTTCCAGTTACACCGGCTACTCTTGGCAGAGCTTCCCCAATTCTGCAAAGAATTAATCCAAGCCTGGAGACAAGTAAGAATTTCTGTCATTTTACTAACTCGCACTGATGGTTTCCATGTGTTAGCATAATTCAAGCTACTATCCTTTCTCTATTTGCGATACTGGTAACAGGAAAAGTGACAGAATTATAATTTTATAGGCAAAAAGTATATTTCAGGGTTTACTTTTCAATTTCTCTATAGAGCTCTTTCTTCATTTTTCTGTTTGGTTTATGTTTGCAGGTTAAGTGTGGCCAAGCTTACAGAGAGAAAGGGATTTGTTGTGGATCAACAGTGATTTGTTAATTTAGAAAGTTGCCTTGTTTTACAAATCCTGTTTTAACATTATTATTGTTATTTGGAAGTATCATGTAATGCTTGCATTGGCAAAAGATAGAATTTGTCTCTCCAGCCAAATTTCCTTATACCTCAAAGTACTGCCTTCATATGAGCTCCCTATTCTCTGTTAAATGTCACTACACATACCCCCTTGTCCTTTGATCATCCCTTCTTTATCCATAAGCTTGAACTCAATCCTCAGCTCGTGGAAAAGGTTCCACAAATCTTCTAGGCACAGTTTTCCTGTCTTCTGTTCTACCATGGAACTTTGTCCATTGTTCCGTGATACCATTTACCTCTGGAATTTTGAATATTTGTGCATTTTTGTGTATCTGTGGTCACTTTCATCAGTGGCATAGCCACTGGTAAGTTATGGGTGGGTGCTGGGATCCCAAGTCTTCAACCCCAATCCTGCACTTTTAGTTGTACATTAGCATAGTATACAAAATTCAATAGATTGTATGTGCTACACAAATAAATTATATTGAGCTTTAACTCAATGATTATGTTTTATGCTCTTTCTATCTCCTTTACCTCACCAAAATTTCATGATCTCCTAGTAGGAGCTTATTTAATTAGATTCTAGGGATAGATTTTTCTTTATTTGAAAAAGTATATTCTAGAGTCCATTTCATGCAAAATAAAATAAAAGGAAGAGAAAGGGTATATTTAATTAATTTTAAGCTGTTGCTCTCATTGTTTGTAATTACAGTGTCATAGAACCATAATTTGGATTTTATGAGTAAATTGTACAATAAATTTGTAATGTGAGGTTTTAATATCATTCCTTTGCAAGTTATGCAAAGTGCGGACTGATAATACTTTCAGGAAATGGTCAATGTCATCTATTTGTCATTTGTGCCAGACGGCAAACCCTTCACAACTCTCCGGTTTCAAAAAGATCAAACACGTTCATCTGCTCCCTAACAAGCACAAGAGGTTGCAGAAGGAGGGGCAGTTTGGATTATGTTTGGTTTGTCCAACAACTTTTCATTCAGTATCATGAATGAATAGTATCTATTGTTTTCCGTAATAAGACGAGGCAGAGTCAGTTAAGAATATTTACTGATGGTACATGCAACACCTTGGAACCATCCTCTACACGTAAACAGCACAGCTGCTCTCTGACCAGCATGGCTTCCCCAAGCCATTTCCTTTATCAGCTCACAAGGTCTGGGGAGCTTAACTGTCATGTCTTGTCAAAATCCAAGGTTGGATTATGACCGATGAGTACCTATCATTTTGAATGTAATGATTTCCTGTTTGTGGCGAGTAAGAGAGCTAGAAAATTATTGTCTAGATCTGGTAAAAATCAAGCATTCTGATATCTTCACCCACAGAAATATCTGTGGTGGTATTGTGTTCCCCAAAAATATTGTGCACCCTAATAAACTTATCTGGGGTCAGAGAACAGAACAGCCACTAGATATAGAGGCCAGAAAATAGTGGCACACACGCCTTTAATCCCAGCATTCCAAGGCCACACTGGAAACAGCCAGGCATGGTGACTCACCCCTTTAATCCCAGGAACTGATGGCAGAAAGCAGAAAGGTATTTAAGGCATGAGGATGAGGAACTAGATGCTGGTTAAGCTTTTAGGCTTTTGAGCAACAGTTCAGCTGAGATCTATTTGGATGAGGACTCAGAGGCTTCCAGTCTGAGGAAACAGGATCAGCTGAGGGTTTGGCTAGGTGAGGAAGCTGTGGCTTGTTCTGCTTCTCTGATCTTCCAGCGTTCACCCCAATACCTGGCTCCAGGTTTTGTTTTTATTAATAAGACCATTTAAGATTCATGCTACAAATATCCTATCCTCTCATTTTTCTTCATCAATCTATACAGTCTTCCTTTGATCGTAGAGATGATTTGATAAAGTAAGCCCTGTGCTAAACAACATTTGTATCAGTGGGCACAAGCCACACAGAACACACAGGAGCAGCTCATCAGGATAGATAGACCCAAATGCTCACACCACCTTCCCATGTGTGCCACACTATACCATGCACACTATACCTGTGACACACACATGACACTGGAGTCTACACCATGCGAAAATACTGGCCTGATTCTAGCAAAGACCTCATTTCTTTCTAATCAAGTAGTTTTACCTGTAAAGCTGGGGTTCAACATACAATACACTAAGAACACACAACTAATAACCCTATGTACAAGTTTATAAACAAACAAATGGCTTGAAAACAATGCCCCCATTAAAGAAAAATAAAATAAAAACCCTTTCAGAGATTTGATGAACTTTAAGCCAAATGTATTAGATTTTATTAAACTTATGGAAAGGAGGTTTTACAGGACCGTGTGTCCTTCTGAGGAAAATTTCCCCCTCATTTTAAAAAGTCATCTTGGAACTAAATATTTGTACCCTGACACCTCACAGGCATGTGCAAGGGCTAAATAATTTCTCACAGGTGTAGCTGGAAACTTCTCTCCAAGGTGATCTCAGGTCCTGACAGTTTGATAGCACTAATGTTAAGCTCTTTTCTATCCAGTGTTTATTTTGGTGCTTCAAAGAACAGAACAAATTGTGTGTGTGTGTGTGTGTGTGTGTGTGTGTGTGTGTGTGTGTGTGTGTGTGTGTGTAGCTGGAGAATTTTCTCTCCCAGTCCCACCAAGCCCTGGCAGTCCGACAGCCCACTTATAAAATAAACACACAGATGCTTATATTATTTAAACTGTTTGGCCTAATGGCTCAGGCTTCAAGCTATCTAGTTCTTACATCTTAAATTAATCCATTTCTATAAATCTATACCTTGCCACGTGGCTCATGGCTTACTGGCATCTTCACATACTGCTTGTCATGGCGGCAGCTGGCAGTGTCTCCCTCCACCTTCCTGTTTTCTCAATTCTCCTCTCTGTTAGTCCTGCCTATACTTCCTGCCTGGCCACTGGCCAATCAATGTTTTATTTATTGACCAATCAGAGCAATTTGACATACAGACCATCCCACAGCGTGTGTGTGTGTGTGTGTGTGTGTGTGTGTGTGTGTGTGTGTGTGTATCCAACTATAACAGCAACAAAAGCACTCATGCCACAGGTCCTGACACACAGAGTCTTCTCCCTTCCTCCAGCTTTGTTCCCCTGGGCCCCCACCTTTTGGGGAAGCGTTACCCACTTTCAGGAAAGTTCTTTTTTCCTTTTCTGCGGTCACACATGTCAGTCTTCTCTAAACACCTTCATACACACACCTCGAAGTGTACTCCGCTCTTCTGTGTCTCAGTCTGATCAAGCTAAGGCTCACAATGAGCCAGCACAACCTCCATACTTCTGTCCCTTGCATCCTTGTATTATCATATCCCCTTCCCAGAATGTACCTCTTTCCTCCTGGCATGGAACAGTCCGGCATGGTTTTTTGTTTTGGGGGGGGTTTTTTGTTTTGTTTTGTTTTTTTGTCCCTTAGGCATGTTTTTAAATATTACTCTATATAAAACATTTCCTAATCTTCCCAAGAAGATACATGCTCCATCTTGGAATCCCTTGATTCTCTTTCTCTCAAAAGAGAAATCATATAATGCAGTGTAAAAATTCACTCTCTGAAGTAGACAGCATGACTTTAAGTCCCTGATCCATGGCTTATGTCCTACATGATAATGTCTGTTCATTACTTCTTGGTGCCTGTGTCTCTATAGGTATTATAATGACATTTTGTATTTTTTAATGTGTTGTGTGAGAACTTCATACATGAATATAATGTATTTTAATCAAATCTATTCCCTCCCCTCTAACTCTTCGTGGACTTTCCCAAACACCACTCTTCCCTCCCAACTTCATGGACTTTCTTTTAAAGTCCAGGTCCTCTTAGTGCTGCCAGGATATGCATTGGTGTAGTTCATTAACGAGAGCCTTTGGGGCCCAGCCCCAAAACTCTCTTCAGGGGCCAGAAAAGGATGCTACAAGAAGTGAGAGGAATCTAATGATCTGAGGGCAAAGGCATCCGTTCACACACATCTTGTTTCTCTCGTGTCCCTGTTTCTGTTCTTAGTTTCTTCTGGTTTCTTTGGGTCTCTTCATGTTTCTCTTTGTTTCTTCTTTTTGTTCTTCCACCTTTTTTCTTCCCTTCATCTTTATTCTTCTACCCATTACCAATTCCCAAGCATATATACATATACATATATATCTATTCATTAACAACTTGTTAGTAATTTAAAAAAAAAACTACAAAGCAAACTCTCAGGGACCAGCATTTTGATAAGAGTCACCCTTGGCAAAGACTTGGTCTGTTTCATGGTGACTGACCACACCTGCAGGTTGTAAACGTTCTGGCTCATCTCTTTAAGGGATAGCTACAAGGGTACAAGGGAAGAAACTAAAGTAATGAAAGATTTGAGGAAAAGACAAAGAGTGTGTCTACTATTTTATGTGATTAATAATATCTGGACATAATTAGTCAATTGATAGCCTTTTTCTGTTTATCACCTGAATCTCAGGACCTATATATAATTAGTCTCCTGAGCCTAAAATCTTGCATTAAAAACTGGTGTAGAAATAAGTGTTAATTGTTTTTTGAATCAGAGAAGGGAGGTGTTGATAAGGCAGAGGTGGTGGAGGAAGCTTAAGGCAACATAGATGCTATTGATCTCTAGAAGGACTAAGATATAACAAGACAGACACCTGCACTATCACTTCTAATTCACTATAATTCTTCTGAAGGGTTTTGATCCAACAAGGCTAGGCACCTACAATTCCACTCTGTGAAAGTTCCACATGGACACTTTGACTAATTTGTCTTGTCAGTGGCTAAGGATGGAGAACAAGACCTCTAAGTGTCTACAGTCCACATGGAACAATAGGTCTAGTTGTAAAGCATAAAATAAGTATGTTTCTATTCATCAAAATTATACAGTTAAATGAGAAACCATCTTCTTGACCACCCATAAATATGTATGCCCATAAGACTGTGGTGTAATCATGAGATTACAAGTACACATTACATGAGAATGCATAGTAATAGGGAGCTATCATAGCTGTTATTGCACAAAAAATTACAGGTGAAAGCAACAGTATTCAGAGTCAAGGACCTGTAAGATCGCCAGACAAGGTGTCCCATCTGAGACACATTCCTCTAGTGGGTTGACATCTGAATTATTAATTGCTATAAGCTTTAATTGCATCCTGGCCTGCAGCAATTTGTGACAATGGTTCTTGACACTCCATCCACTGGAACAAGGGCAGCCTATCGGGGGTAAATCTGAAGAGAGCTAACTCTCCTTCTCCCAGAAGCCATCCATTGCCAGAGGCTCCTCAGACAGGGTGCAACTTCCTGAACCCCTCTGCCATCCATGCTGGAATTGTGTCTGCCTTGATCTCGTCCAGGTCTTGTGCGTGCTGTGAGTTCGTGTGTGCAAAAGCACTGTTTCTCTGCAGTCATCCACTACACCTCTTGCTCTGACCATCTTTCTACCTCCTCTTCTGCCGTAATCTCTGATCCTTGGGAGGTGGGGATGTGATCAGTCTCACTTAGAGCTGAGCACTCCACAGTCTCGTACCCTCTGCACACTGGCTAGTCATGGAGCTCTGTGTTAACCACCATCTACTGCAGAAAGAGGCTTCTCCAATGAGGCTTGAGAGCTGCAGGAATCTATAGATAGAAAGACAAGTATTTAGGGGCAGCTTAATTCTAGGTCCATTTAGCAGAAAGGCCTCTAAATAGCCAATTCATAAAGTTCTTATAAAGGTTATATTTAAGCAGCAGTACCTAGACCCTTTCTAAACTTACATGGTATGTATTGCACACTCTTGTGGCTCTTATTTTAGTCCAAAATATATTAAATTAAACACTGTGCAACTAACCCCCAATCAACTCTAATATGTGTTATAAAATCATCATTATTTCAGCCGAATATAAACTTTTGTGCATTTTCTGACCCCTACTAGTAAACTGTGCAATCCTTAACATTTGGGGCTGTATCTTCTAAATCCTTGTATCTTATAGTTCCTGTAAGTTTTTAGAACATGCTGAGTTTTTAGTGAAAGAAATGTAGAAAAAAAAATGGTTCCCCCAAGTCCTCCCTCACCACTTCAGTTTCCTTTATGTCCTTAATTGCTAATTCATAAAAAAGGAGGAATAAACATACTCTCTCATCCATTATACTTAGAATTTTTCCTAAAAGCCTTCTGCTGAACTTTAAAATCTAGTAATGAAGTTAGAGCCACAGTCTGACGTTGGGGTATATTAATTATAGAAGACCTCTATGGAATCAGTGTTGTATCCTGACAGCCCTTGAGCTGCCCAGGGTAAGAAAGCCCTACTCCTGATTACAAATCATCTCTGCTCCGACAGAAGTGAACCACCCTCTCAGCTTCAAGAGCTCTTTTTGTTTGTTTGTTTGGTTTTTTTTTTTTTTTTTTTTTTT
>CABHPR010115377.1:20955-43091 GCA_902168415.1 Peromyscus melanophrys | reverse complement strand
TCTATCTATCTATCTATCTATCTATCTATCTATCTATCTATCTATCTATCTATCATCTATCTATCTGTCACCTATATTCATCCAAATTGATTCTAATGAAAGAGACAATTTGTGTGTTTCAATCTGAAATGCCTGTAGCAGTGTGTTGAGAAATGGTCTATGAACTTGCTAAAGCTTAAGCCAATAAAATACTATTAGAAACAGCATTCGTCATGTCTTCCACTGCTCTAAGTGCAGGATTACCAACAACTGCCATAATAGATTTAACACATTCACACAGCCTTCTAGAAAGATCCATTTATAGAGGCACAAAATGTGTTTTATTTTAGAGCTCCAAGAATGAGCATTTTACTTTCAAAGCCAAAGTTGGTGTCATTCAAAGATAATTTTTATTCTTTATTTGACTAAAGTTTTAGATTCTCAGATATATACCATTTTCAAAATATCAATGAGGGCATCTCTGACTCCAACATGTAATGCACACTTCTTCACAAAACCTGTAATTTAATACTCAGCACAGAGAATGTCTGCAAGGATTGGATACTGATTAAATTATTGAGGTTTCTGTACCTAAACAAATGATAGTTGTCTTTTGTACTTCCTTGGGCTCCAAGCTCTCCTTCTTCTGAATATGCCATGCTTCCATTTCCACCACTGGTTTCCTTGTCCTATCTGTTTCTTTTAGATTGACATTACTTCTGTAGTATTTCTTAGGTTTCAGGCACTGTGTTAGATCCAAAAGGTACAAGGCTGAATAAGCTAAGACATGATTTTGTCTCGTCTTTTGACTTTTATGTGTATACAAAGATCAAATGAGATAACTGGGTTGAAAATTCTTTGAGAAGTGTGGTAGAATAGAATAAAAGGTCTTTTGGTTGAACAAATAGCCACTGACCCCTCTGACTAAAATTGGTCAAAGAAAGTTGTTACATCAGCCCTAAAACTTTGCAGACTGTTGTCTTTGGTACCGAGTGCTAAACTGGAAAAAAAAATGGTGGTGTTACAAAAAGGCTCTGGGCAGGAGCCTATCAAAGAAGGTATCTTACTTTACCTTTAAAGGTAAAGACACTCTGGGAGCATTCCTTAAGAAACAACACTTACTTTTCACAATTGTATCTGTCTATGTAAAAATCAAATGAAGTGGTAGGTGTAAAGTTTGCTGTAAAATATAAAGTGCTTTGTAAATAAGTTCTGTTGTTGTGAAGGGGGCATTTTAAAGACATTAGAAAACAATTTGGACATGGTATAAAACTAGGCATATATGGTGCACACTTGAACAAAACAATAGAGTGAGCCTTAAAAACATTAGAATCACCTGTCTGATCTGTTCTGAAGAGTGCTAGAAAGGACTGGACGAGCCATGTGTCCTCTGTCATAACATGCTGCAGCAACTGAGATTCTATCTTAAGAAATGGCTTTTGTTTGATGCTGATGACAGCTAAAAGCGTGTGGTCAGCAGTAGCTTTTTTTTTTTTTTTTTTTTTTTTTTTTTTTTTTTGGTAAGCGGTTCACCGTTTAGAAGTGTGTTGCTGCAGGTTTACTGGGTCAAAGGTGCTTGGGGTCTCTGGGGCCCTTTTTCTCTTGCCATCTTCTTCCTATTGCTGGGAACAGGAAGACTAGACTTTTGAGTGGGTTGCGTCTCATAACTGGTATGAGACAAGATAGACCCTGTCTATCACCTTTCTTATTTCCCACTAAATCAAAATTAAGTCTGTGGAATACGAAGTGTTAATTTAGCCTGTCTAAAATAGAGAATTTCAAGCCAGATGGTGGTAGCTCATGCCTTTAATCCCAGCACTCGGGAGGCAGAGCCAGGAGGATCTCTGTGAGTTTGAGGCCAACCTGGTCTACAAAGTGAGATCCAGGACAGGCACCAAAAGTACACAGAGAAACCCTGTCTCGAAAAACCAATAAATAAAATAATAAAATAAAATAGAGAATTTCAAAGAAGTTGGTTGAATTTCTCAACAGAGCCCACAAAGTAGTTGAAGAACAAAATCTTATGTGTAGAAATAACTGCAGAAGGTCATAGACAGTGCTCCATTTAAAAGTCTACCTACTTATCATTCTATTAGTGTGTGTGTGTGTCTGTGTATGTGAATATGGGTGAATGTGTGCCAAAGTGTACATGTGGAAGTCAGAGGACGACTTCAGCTGTGGGTCCTCATTTCCATGTTGTTCGATGCTGGCCCTTATTGTTTGGTGACTTTCCGGGGATTCTCCTGTCTTCACCTTCAATCTCCCTATAGGAGTCTGGGGTTACAGATGCTTACTTGGTTCCTGGTGATTCAAACTCAGTTCCTCATGCTTGCACTGGAAGCTGAGCCATCTTGTCAGCCTGTCTGCTCCATTTTAAGGATTAAATTGTATTAGTTTTTTTGTTGTTGTTGTTGATTTAGAGTAAAGCAAACAACAGGTCAAAAGTTGAGAAGTGGAATCCAGTGTTGGGGATGGGGCTAAGATTGACCCCTAAGTCTTTCCTGTGTGGGGCACTGAGCACACTGCCAGCCCTGTCTAACCAAAGTGGGGAGACAGAAAAGAGGATTCCATGTCAGACCTGCTAGAAAGAGCCACAAGTCATACTCCAAGCTGGGGCATATGGGTAGTAAAAATGAGAGGAGATGACTAGTTATCCGATATCTATCTGCCTATAATCAGCCCACTATGAGCCTCATGTTTATACAGAAAAATCATAAAGTAGGGGAACACACTGAAGGCATAGAGAACTGAGCACATTCAAAGCTATTTCACCCTCCTCTCAAATAAGTACTTCACACAGGGTTGCTGTGCTTGCTTCACGTCATCCTGCTAATGTACGGAGTCTCGCTGCTGCTCGTCATTAATCAAGCTGGTAGAAGTAAAGCATGTGTTAAGCTCAGCTTAATTCTCCTTCCTCTCTTTCCCCTGGCAGGGCGCTTTTAGAAGAGTAAGTTCCACAACTGTTAGACACACATTTTTAATGGATCACTTCACTGACATTACATAAATGATGAGAAACAAAGGGCCAACTTTTCAATCATACACTAAAAGAATATTCCCCAAATTATAAATGTGTACTCTTAGCTTGGAATAATAAAAGTTCTCCTAACTGCTGCATACATTCCCACATACATATTAAACGCACATAGACGTATTTTTCAAGTATCTCTTGGCAGCATCTATCTCACCATTCTAAACATGAATGACCACCTCTCTTCAGGCATACTCTAACATATCTGAAGTTGTTGAATCACTGAGAGTTTTGTTGAACATGCTAGGTGTGCTACTAATGCCAAGTAATACGTGATATATTATAATCCAGTCTATAACATGAGCATCCCTGTCTGTCCAAGAAAGTGAGCACTATTCAGCTGGTTTCCTGATGTGATGCCACAGTTAAGAATGAGTGGGTTTATAGTAAAGCAGTGTTTCTTTAAATTGTCAGACTATGATTTGCCACGTGGTATATTAGCACCAGTTTTGACTGTAAAACTAAAGAACTTAACAACTCATTCAGTGAACCCCTAATCCTCGTAATCAGGGAGAGCCATTTATCCTATAACTCACCCTAGAAGCCAGTTCTATCCAGGTTCCAGAGGTAACAACTGATTAAAGATGATTGGCTTTCCACAAGAGAATTTCTCACAGGTACGCTGTTAACAATGACTAAAATGCGTATCCAGACTGAGGGTTTGTGCTGGAACCCCAGCCTATGCAGGTAAGCAACTAACTTCAAAGCTCTGGGACATAGGGAGAGCTGTTCTCAAAAGAGGCATGGGTGAAGAATTCATAGTTCACTTATTCTTAGATATCTACTTTTAATGATGATGGAGAAAAAAATTAACAATTTATTAAATATTTATATACTGAAGTTTTATATTAAAAAACAAAGTCAGCACTTCTTCAGATTACTAAAAGCCCTACAGCTCACAATGAAAGCCACAAAGCTTTTCTGTCCAGACACTTGGATACCCACTTTTTCTGTATCTGGATGAATGCTTCATTGCAGTTAGTCAATGTGAATTTCAACACATTAAGGTTTCTCATTCTACATTTATCTTAGAATATTCAAATTAACTCTGGCTTGGTTGTGTCTTAATCATCTTATTTTTGTTACACACTTGATTTTCACCATAGGATACACTAGTGCCATCAAGCAGCTGTACTTTCAGCTGCAAGTTTCTCTAATCTGGAGATGGGAAGTTACAAGCTATTTGCACAGCAAGAATGCAATGGTGAAGTTCTGCCCGTGGATTCATGCTGTTTGATTACTTTACCCTCAGGTTTGGCAGGAATGTCAGCAAAATGTTTTCACAGTTGTAAGAAAAATATATTAACAATTTATGTGAATAATTATCAATAGTAACAACAAAGGACACAGCTCGGAAGGACGAGGTGAGGACTGTAGGGAGAGCTGGGGGTAGTAATCAAAACACTTTGTATAAATGTATGAAATTTTCAAGGAATAAATAAAAAAATCATAAAAATTACATTAGGTATTCATATACACAGCTAAGAATACCTTTATCCCAACATGTTTATACATTCTTCTTTAATTTCATTTCTACTTAATAAATGTTTAAAATCCAAACGATGTTTTTAAACTGGGGTGGAGGAGGATAATTTCGTGCCTTATGCTATTTATCTCTAAAGCCCTTCTCACCCAAAGATGGTGGTGTTTCTGTGCCACAGTTGCCAGCATTATAGCTTAGTAATGCCAAAGCACCATCGTGAGTGTAAAGTTGAATGCCTGGAATATAAATATAAACTTGAATGTTTGAAAAAAACATGTAACACTTCCAGATGCTACACAGCAAAACTCTGGGTATATCCTTAATGATGTCAGTTTTTTCAGTGTTATATCACTAATCCAGGCACCACATCTTAATTCAGCAATTTCTTAGGCAATTGAAGAGCTATCTAGACTGATTTTATCCATCAGAACATCCACCCAAGACAGAATAGGCAAAATGAAAGGTCAGTTTATTGTTTGACAGATTCATCACTAATTTAAAAGATAAGACTGGCCACATTAACTTCATAAACATGTTTTCTGTGCCAAATTAGTGAGTCGGGAGATTTGGGTAAAAATAATCTCTCCTCTGGGTTAGAAGAGCAAGTGCAAAAGGCCTTATTGGGAGGATGAGCATATGTCCTGGTTCATTTGGGTCCATCTTGTCTTATACCTGTTTTCCTGGCATTCTTTCTGGTTTAGCTTAGCATCTGTGAAAACTTTCTAGCTTTTAAGGATAAACTATTATGATTCAGTTAGCAAAATGAGCTGAAGTCGGTTTGATGGACTTCAACTTTGCTTACTGCTTCTGCCAGTCTGGACTGTGAAAGGCGGTTGTCCAGTAACATTTCTCATTTTAATATACAGTTGAATACCAATAACCAAACTATCTGCATTCCTCCTTTAAAGGAAACAGCATGGGCAGTCTCACTCTGTAGAGCGTAGTCTAGACTTTGTAGCTGTGTGACTCAAGTTTGTAGCATATGGCATCGTTTGGGGAACTTTTATATTTTGCATTAAATGTTTAGGTCACAATGGCAGAGGTTAATGAATGCTTCATGAAATGTTAGATTGGAAAGGTCTTTTAAAAATTGATGATAAGTAGTAACTTGAAAAAGTTTGTTGACATTTTCCACCTATTATGGGGACTATACACATGCCATTATTCTCTCATCAGCCAGAAGATTCAAACTTGCTGAAAACCAAAAACATCATGTGGAGTTGGAGAGATGTCTCAGTGGTTAAGAGTACTGAACTTCAGTTCCCAGCTTTGACCCAGTGGCTCTCAACTGCCTATTCCTTTAGATCCACATGATAAAATGCCCTCTATTGGTTTTCACAGGCATCTCCACACACATGTGGCCTATACACAGGCACACACAGAAAGACACAAAGGCACACACAAACCTACAGAAACATACATATATGATAAAATAAAATATTTAAAAAATTAGTGCTTCAAAATTAGTAAGAATTAAAGAACAGAATGGCAAAACATCATTAAAATTTCGAGTACATAAGAAACTGTTATTTTCGCAAACAGTGCTTGCAGGCCAGAACGTACAGATGTGGAGTCTCCACTAATGACACAGCAGACTAAACAAAGAACACTCCATTAGTGTACGACATTTAACTTGGAATATTGTAATTGCACCTTGAAATATCTCAAATTATGGGAGGTGTTTGCTAGAGCTCCTTATATTAATTGAATATATTTATATATTTTGACATGCTTAAATTTCTAAAAGTTACAATACAGACAAATTGTTGGTGCTTTTTTTTTAAATCATAGCATATTTTTGCATAGGGAAATTATTCTAAACAAAAATAAAAAACAATATCCGTGAGAAGATTTACATGTTGTAGCCAGAAATTTTCCTGTGTCCCGCCTGGCCTGCAGTTGGGACAAATCTCTCCCACTCATGTCCCAAAGCTGCTTAGTCCCACGTAAACACACAGAGGCTTATATTATTTACAAACTTGATGGCCTATGGCTCAAGCTTCTCACTAGCTAGCTCTTATAACTTAACCCATTTCTATTTATCTTTAAGTTGCCACGTGGCTTCATGGCTTACCCGTGCTTGCTTCTCCTGGCAGCAGCTCACACTGTCCCTTCCGCCTCTCCTTTCCTCTTCCCCTCTCTCCAGTTGGAATGTCCCACCTAACCTTATTCTGCCTCACCGTTGGCCAAACAGCTTTATTTATCAACCAATCAGAGCAACACATATTCACAGCATACAGAAAGATATCCCACAGTAACATGTTCAGAAATAAAAATACTAAAGTTGAAAAATACTCCATGTACCACAATTTGCTTTTTGCTAATCAGGAAACTTAGTCTTCATAGAAAAAAATGCTTTTCATTCGAAGACCATACACTGTGTGAGAAGTGAGTTAGAAATATCTGCAGTTCAAATATATAATCCATGCATTGGTAATGTAAAGTAGAAGTACTAAAAACAATTAAAAAAATACAAGTTAATGCATTTTCAATACAATAATGCTGACATTTTAGAGGTGAAAACAGCTAAGAAATGTCTAAAACACACAGACATGTTAAGCTTTCTTGCTTGTATTGATACTGAGCTAACTTCAGTAAAAATTTAAAGTACCTCATAATACTATTTTAAGTTCCCTAAATGCTTTAGTATATCTTCTTTTTAAAAAAAAAAAAAACTTGGGCCATCTTTGATTAAAAACAAAATAATGAGATTGTTATATATATGAATGAATGTTGCCCATGTTGTAGCTACTGTTAACATAAACTTTGGGAAGTGTGTTAAGAGATTAAGAAACAAAATAAAACAATAAAACCAAAACAAACAATCAAAAAGGAAGTATATTAATGTTTACTTACTGTGTTAATTCTAGCTTTTATTTTAGACTTTTATTTTAGAATATTGAATATACTATTATAGTAGTTTACCAATATGTGGAATAAAAATTGTTGATTTTTATTCGCTTTTAAAATTATATAATTAGGTAGGAGAGATGTCCTAGTGAACAAGAGTACACAGTTCTCATACAGAAGACTTGAGCTTGATTTTTAGCATTATGTCAGATGGCCCAGGGGATCCAATGGCCTCTTAGCCACCTGAACTCATGTGTACATACCCACACGCAGATACATGTGCATGCACATAGTTATTGCTCCCACATATTGTTAACTACAGATTAAAAGGTGAGCAGATGCCCTCTGTGCTCTAATGGACACAACCAGAAGAAGTCAGGTTCCACCGTGATGTTCTGATGTTGCTCTGTTTTCTCTTCTGTGAACTTGTTAACAGAACTAAATAGATGGGATAACTGGAGGAGCTGTCTATTACACACTAAGGCTTTTTCACATTTTGCTTTCACCCTTTTTTAACCTAAGACATTTTTATGGAATCTTGTTTATAACATATCAAATGGCATAA
Organism: Peromyscus melanophrys; assembly: GCA_902168415.1. Classification (NCBI taxonomy): domain Eukaryota; kingdom Metazoa; phylum Chordata; class Mammalia; order Rodentia; family Cricetidae; genus Peromyscus; species Peromyscus melanophrys. Next base: position 35,183 of record CABHPR010115377.1, on the reverse strand, counting down.
AAAAGCAAGCATTTACTAATAATATATCATGAAGAAACTTATTTTAAAACAATTCCTCAGAATATATATAATTTTACTAATGAAAGCAAATTATATACCAGTGAGATGGATGTTGTTTATTTATATTTACACAGCCAATAAATCTTGACTGAATATTTGATACTGCAGGGAAAAGAGCACTTTCAACTTTTTTTTTTCAGAATTTGTTGATGCTTTGATTTTACACTTGCTGAAATGCAAGTGTACATAAGTACATAGTATAAAATTGGCAGGGGTATACTTAGGACTACTTTAGAAACTACTGGAAATTCTGTTCCATCATTAATCCCTTTAATGCTTTTAATCCATTTAAGATTTTTTATGAGAGTCAAGTGAACAACATAAATAGCAACTTTAAGGTAAGTAAAAAGTCTAACAATACAATTCAAAAACTCGGTAGTTTGATTCCTACATGTTGACTAATGATGTAGGAAACTGTTACAAAGTATCTTTTGCAATTAAAGAATTATGTTTCTGTAAGAGCAGTAAACCTTGTCTGTGTACGTCAAAGCACTGCAGTTCTTAAGGTGCAAGAATATCCAGTCTTTTGGGAGGCATCCAGGCAGTGGGACCCGGTCCTGTGCTCATTGCATGAGTTGGCTGTTTGAAACCTGGGACTTATGCAGGGTCGCTTGGCTCGGCCTGGGAGGAGGGGACTGGCCCTGCCTGGACTGAGTCTACCAGGTTGATCTCAGTCCTCGGGGGAGGCTTTGCCCTGGAGGAGGTGGAAATGGGGGGTGGGCTGGGGGGAGGGGGGGGGGGGGGGGGGGAGGAGGGAGAACAAGGGAATCCGTGGCTGATATGTAGAACTGAATGGTATTGTAAAATAAAAAATAAAAAAAAGAAAGAATATCCAATCTAAGCCTAGGCTTGAGGTGTCCCAGGCAGCATTGCACTACTGCACTCTGTGACAACAGGCATAATGCAGAATTCTCTGGTGTGTTCAGAACCCTGCAGTGAGGTCACACTGAGTCACATGGGCCAGCACTGCCGCAAGCGCCTTAGTTTCATTCAGTGTTTGACTGTTAGTTCAATTCGGTCATCGAACGTTCAGAAACCTTTCACTGTTGCCAAAATTTTTACAACCCCTGCATTCAGTTGCAAAACCTCACCTGGTGTTGGGGCCCGCTGTTCGCAATGCCGTTATTTACACCACAGCAGTTCTTGGGGATGGCTATACAGATCCTCTGGAGCTAGCAGCCTCAGCCAATGATGTTCCAAATGATAGCTTCAAGCTTTCGTACCCTTTTTGCAAACAGAGAGAGGAGAGACATCCTGAATGGATTTCAAAAACCTGTTTCTATGTATGGTTATTGGTTTTATTTCCCTTTTAAAATCCGTATTTTGAACAAAATAATTTATATAAACTATTTAAAATATTTTTATTCTATTTTTCTTTTTTAGTGCTAAAGATCCAATGTAGGGTCCTATACAAGTTTTACATGTGCTCTATCACGGAGGTATGTCCTTCATTCTTAATTAAAACAATTAATTTACACAAATTCAGAGAAATACTGGGGATGAGGAAGAGAGCTGTAACCTCTTTAATGAGGGCTGAGTGGTTTATTAGTTTGATTTGATATGAAAATAATCAAGATGCTGGTTAATGTAGCAGAATCTTAAAAGTTCTTATTAATAAAATCAAACCTGAGCCAGGCATTGGGGTGAACACTGGAAGGTCAGAGAGACAGAATAAGCCACAGCTATCTCACCTCGCTGAATCCTCAGCTGGTCTTGTTTCCTCAGACTGGATGTCCCGAGCCCTCATCCAGAATGGGTCTCAGCTGAACTGCTGCTAGAAGCCTGAAAGCTTAACCAGCCACATGCTTCTCCAGGCTAAATGCTTCTCCAGGCCAAATGCTTCTAGTTTCTGGTCCTCACGCTTTATATACCTTTCTGCTTTCTACCACCACTCCCTGGGATTAAAGGTGTGGGTCACCATGCTTGGGTGTATCCTTGAACACATGGATTTCTGCCTCTGGAATGCTAGGATTAAAGGCGTATGCTACCACTGCCTAACCTCATGTTTAACATTGTGGCTGTTCGGTCTCTGACCCCAGATAAGTTTATTAAAGTACACAATATTTTGGGGAACACAATACCACCACAGGTTAATGCATCTAAAAGTATCCTTCTATTCACACCCATCATCAGGAACTCTTTGCACCAGTTCATTCTGTCTTTCAGGCATCCATGATACGTTATGTAGAAGGACAAATAATGCTACACCAGGAGTATTTCCTAACATACTCACACATTATGTGTTCATTAAAAAGACATCAAAATAGAGCTTACCATAATACACTGTATACAGTGTCCACATGTATTCACTCACCCATCAAGCCATGCATTGATTCACTCACTCATTTATTCATATATGCAAGAAAATAGTTATGTGTGCATGCGTTTTGCGTATGTGACTGACCAAGAATGTGAAGATCCAGCCTCACTTTTATTTCCTTATGATCTATATAAGGATTAAATGTCATTAGATATAGTTCAATGTAACAGGAATAGCTCTGCATGTGTGTTATTATTTGGGGGGCAAGAGAATTTTCTGAGAATGTAGAGAAATAATATCTTAATGTTATTCTTCATGCTAGTAAAGCTTTGGTCCTGCGTGAATAGAGTCAGTCAAAGTTCACCGCCCTAGCTATTTCAACAAATGTGCATTCATTACTTATAAGCAGACAATGGGATTCTGAAAACAATAAATAAGTGAGGGTGCTTACTTCTATGCAGGGAGCACAGGCATACAGATAGTCTGATAACCACCCACTGATTTTCTGACAAGTGCATGCTCCCTTATGACATGGGAGCACAATGAAAGACATTCACTTTGAGCTGAGATGGTAAGGGATTGGGAACGGTATTAAGGAAGACGTCTGTGGAAAATTCCCAAAGACCATGAAAACCACTTTGTAGACTTTGACAGACATTCTAAACTCTCTCTGTATAACAGTACCATTCATAGGACAAAATGTAGTCAATCTTTTGTAATGATTCTTGAGTAGTAAAATCATCCAAGATTGAGAATCATTATTTTGGATGAATTATTTAAGGGATGAATTTAAGGATGATGATAAGAGGTGAAATAAAAACTGAATGTAGTCTGAGACATTGCAGTGAGGAGGCAGAAGTTATGACAGCTAATTTGACAGACATTGGAATGGCAAATACCATGAAGACAGGGTGGGGGGCTAGAAGTCATGAGCTGGGTTGTTGAAATGGGAAATCAACTTACATAAATAACATGTCTTTTTGGGACCATAGACAGTCTAGATCAGCATCTCTCAAACTGTAGGTCATGACCCCTTTGAGGGGTCAAACAATCTTTTCAGAGGCGTTGCCTAAGACAATCAGAAAACATATATATTTACATTATGATTCATAACAGTAGCATAATTATAGTTATGAAGTAGCAATGAAAATAATTTTATGGTTGGAGGTCACAGCAACATGAGGAGCTATATTAAAGGGTCAAAGCATTAATAAGGTTGAAAAGCACTAGTCTAGAGTATTAAAATGGAAGTTAAGTATTATCGGTATCATGTCTAAGGAAATACATCATGTTTTTTCTTAATCATTGTAAGACAATATAAAAATTTTATGAAGTATTTTGAGATTCTTGGAAGTAAGCATTGTAGGGATAGACCTTTGTCAGGCCCTTCCTATACCAATAAACACAAATAGGCAGCTAGATTATGCCAGTAAAAATAAACCCACTGGAACTGTTACCTCATTTTATTCATGAATGATGGTTTATATTTCCAGCAATATGCCAAGCTGTGTACAGGAAGGTCAAGGACAGATGTCTCAAACACCATGACTTTTTCATCCAATAGGTGAAAATACAGGGACTGTTCATCACCAAATCTCCATTTTTTATGGGAAATTCAAGATATTCAGTGTCCTTAATACCAATTTGCAATTCTTAAAATTATTGATGGTGGAGTTAAGAAGTCTTCAGAAGATGAAGTCTTCATGTGTTTATCTGCTAATTAAAAATGTCAATTGCCACATATTACAGAAATTAATTTTCTAAAATTCTGGTTCAACTTAAAAACATTAGTTATTAATTGTTCTTATAAATATTGCAAGGAAAGAATTATGAATCAATGTCATCAATCAATTTAAAAATATTCCTGTTAATTTATAAGTAATACCTTATTTTTAGTCACTATAAAGATATACAGCTAATGTTTCAGATATCATTAATTTTCCTATTGCTGATCTTCAGTGTATAGTAAAATACATAGATGATCTGGTCAGAAAATGTCCAAATATTATTGAAGAATAAATTTGTATCTTCCCCATCACTCCATACATTAACACTCTAATTCTACCTGGATATATATTTTCAAGGACTTGAGATGGTGAAAATACCTGGGCATGGTATAGCCCACCTACATTCCGAGTACTTATGAGACTGAATGGGAGGATGGTGATTTTATTATCCCATAGAAACCTGTTTTCTAGTGAGCGAGAGAGGGAGTGGATCTGCATGGAAGTGGAGGAGGAGGAGAAATGAAAGGAGCAGAGGGAGGGGAAACTATAATCAAGATATATTATATAAGAAAAATTTGTTTTCAGTGAATGAGGGTGAGGAGACAAATCCTTTTTGAGAGGAAAAACCCTCTGCAAATCAGGAAGAGTCCACTTGATAGTAAGAACATGGAGCCCCATGGAGTACAGGCTGTGATAGACAAGTGAGGACATGGAGCACCATGGAGCACAGGCTGTTGTGGACAAGTGAGGACATGGAGACCCATGGAGCACAGGCTGTTATACAAAAGTGAGGACATGGAGACCCATGGAGCACAGGCTGTGATGGACAAGTGAGGTCCATGGGTGCAAAAGATTTCAAAGGAGGCTTCTTGGCTAACCTGGGATCTTTCCTTTTTTCAATGATAATAGTCCTGAAGGGAGATTGGTTTCCCCCAGTTTGTACTGTAATCTTCCCATGGGTGAGAAGAATATGGAATGAGAACCTGAATTTGACCTTTTGGAAGAACTCTGAGATAAAGACAGGGATCAGGAGAGGTTAGGTCTGTACTTTTGCACCCCAAAGGTGCTTTTTCTTATTTCTCTTCTTCACAGACAGTACCACAAGGTCTGATTGGGAAGAACTGTTCCTCATTCAGTCCTGACACCAGAAGTAAGGAAATGAATTAAAAAAAAAAAAAGAGTGTGTGTGTGTGTGTGTGTGTGTGTGTGTGTGTGTGTGTGTGTGTGTACTTGCATGCCTGCTTACTAACAAAAATAAATAGTTAAAACACATTTTTTCACTTGGGTGAATAAAATATTTCTTACAGCCAATGTTATTTCTGAGGATAGAGAAGTGTGATCATTTGGCAATTAATGCTGACCAGTTTAAGAAAGGACTTGGGCCATTTTGAAATAGAATAGATTCTTGCTGGCAAAGCTAATTTAATCTCACAGAGTTTGGTGGGTTACTTAACACCTACCCAGAGAGTGGCTATTACATTTTAAAGCATTCAAACCAGTCATGTGGACTGTTTCAAATTATCCAAGAGATTTGAATTCCCTTGCAGCAGTAAGCAAATGATTGTTTCTTCACGTCTGCTCCAAGTAAACAGCAGAGCCCCATCTGCTGGACCCTGAACACAAAGTGGTTTTGCATATTGGGAGGTGTGTGGTCAATAGGAACATGAAACCCTGGACAGGCACTGACTCCAGCTGCCATTGTGTGAAGTCAAAGACTTCACCCACATGCTTGTTTAAGACCTGCTAGATTCATGTGTCTGCTGGCAGGTGACTGATGAGTTGTGTGCCCTCTGCTCTCACTATTACTATAACCTGGGCTGAGGGAGAGGGAAAGAAGGCCTCAAATTTTAAGCTCAAAGAAGAAAGTTTTGGGGGAGATTTTGCAGATGCTGAGGCTGCAGGTGGGAAGCAAGCTGCTTGCATACCAGGCCTTCCTTCACTGTGGCTCTCTCTGCCTCTGCTGGCCTTCCCTTTCTTTCTTGAATGTCGACTTTGAAGTGGGCACTCCCTAAGATCTCTCCTAGTTCTAATAAAATATCTTGTGGGGATTTCCCTTTTCTCTCTAGGGAAGCCTTTAGCATTCTGTGGGTGAAGAGTCTAACATTCACATTAAAAATGACCAGAGGAGGACAAGAAACAAGAAGGGACACAAGACAGCCCATGGTGGCTTCTCTGCTACTTCTGCTTGCTTTTATCCCTCATTATTTGATTTTCTCCTGTTATATTTCCCAAATGTGTGAAATGAATCTATATCTGCTAAGATCCTGTCTAGCCATGAGATAACTAGCATCCTGATGACTGAATAGTCTTCTACCCCCAGGTTGCTCAAGCCTTTGGCTTGTTGCTCCCATTTCATGTAGAGCATGAGATGTGAGGTGATTCATTTACATATTTAGTTTCTTTTGTATGATACTTTTAAAAGTATGTATTTTTTAAAATTTTGTTGTCTTCAAAATTATTATAAATGTATGAGCCCCAATACATTGTAAAATTCATGCTGTGCCGTCATAGGAGATTAAATTTCATAAACCAGTCAAAATCATTAGAGCAATAGCACCATCTCCTAGGTCCAAACCAGAACCATTCATATACCTTAGTAAGTCAAATGAGAATTAGAAGTGAGTGCTTCTGGTGAGAATATGATAGCAGGTTCCCCTGACAGCACCACCTAAGCTCTGTTAATGTTGAATACCAGGATGCAGTGAGCTCCTCTCATCTGCACTGGCAGCTTTGTTCACCACCATAGGGAAGCCAGACCATGTCAATGAAATATTTCTGTGGTACTCAGTTCTCAAACAGGTTAGAAAAAGTGTCCTAGTTAGTTTAAACTGTCAACTTGACATAGCCTAGATTCACCCAAGAAGGGACTCTCAGTTGGGAGATTAGATTGTCCTATGGGTGTGTCTGTGGGTTATTGTTGTGATTGTTAATTGATTTGGAGAGCCCAGTTTATTGTGGGTAGCAACATCCCTAGGCAGATGGTCCTGGGATGTGTAAGAAAACCAGCTGAACATTAGCTGGGGACTGAGCAAGTGAGCTAGCAAGCAAGCAACTTTCCTCCACAGTTTGCGTTTCAAATTTTTGCTTGAGATCTTTTCCTGACTTCCCTCAGTGATGGACTGTATCCTGTAAGCTGAAAGAAACCCTTTCCTTCCTTAAGCTGCTTTTGACCATCCTGTTTGCCATAGCAGCAGAATGAAACTAGAAGAGTGCTGGACCTGTGCACTTGGTTCACGGTGTTGCTTCTCTTGGAACTGAATTACCACCTTGTTTATCTAGATATGGATAGCTTTGAGGTACTAATTTCCCCTGTGATTCCAGGTATAAATTGTCTCAAATGTCATGAGCACACTTTTCTTAATAAGTACCCTCAAAGGATGGTCCTAGACCTGGTTTAGAACTGAGAAGGCTTACTAATAATCTATAGCTGCTGGAGCTGGTCTTGGAGCCCAGCCCACTTACCCCTAAACTCTATTATCATGCCTGGAAAACCCACTCTTTTCCAAGCCCCAACATGAAAACTAATTCTTTCCAACACACCCTGACCTCGTGTTTGGCCTTTTTGTTGCAAACACTGTGCATTCCTGGGTAGTGATTTTCTTCTTTCCCTCTTTTAAACCATCTGACCATCTCTCTGGAAAATCCTAAAACAGACTGTCCACATGTCCCAAGGCATCCATTATGGTATGTTTCTCACAGCTGAGGCTCATATCATTTGACTTGGCCTAATTTTTCTTTCTTTACCTTGGTTTATCACAGACTCAGCACCGAGGAAAAGGGCAAGAGGAGTTCTTAGAAAGGTAACTGGAAAGGCTCTGCCAAGTATATAATTAATTCATTTTGAGCAAATCAGCAGTTCACTTACATCATGTTGGACATTTTCTATAGCTGGTTTTTGTATTAACATTTGAGTTAAATAGCATAAAATATTCATTTCTATAGCCTACAAACCACAGACTTTCAAGCCTCCCAAGAAAATCCTCAAGAACATTTCTTCCAACTCCTTTATTTAATCAATGAGAAAAATTAAAGGCTAAGGGAGTCCTGAGTTGCTTAAAACCAAAGAGCAATGTGAAAGCAAGTCTTTACCTTTCCACAGCACCTAGTCATTTATCTTCTTTATCAGTGGCTTTGAGATTGGAGGCTATGGGTCTTCTTCCTACTTGGATAGGAATCCCTGTAGTATCCCCTGCCTGGAGATTGTGCTCTTTGTGCACATGGTAGAGAAACCCATCTTCTCTTGAGGCAGCTAATTCTGTTTAAACTAAAAGGAATGTTCTCCCTACTGACTGCTGGTGGCCATGTCAGAGGGACAGCAGATGGCAATTGACTTCAGGGGATCGGCCCACCAGAAAACAAAACTCTGATGGGTGAATCTCGGACAGGCAAGGCCCGAGAGCCTCAGCCCCAGAATGTTTCTTGCTGTTGCTGTGTCTTTGGGTGTTTGCCACTGCCATTTTTCTCTAGTATCTGGCATGGTGTGAATGGGTGTGAAGAGGTTACCACTGTCCTTAATGGAGTACGATCATCTCTTGGAAATATCCCATTCTACTGGGCATTTTTACCTGTGAATTATTATGAAGATGCTTTCCTCCTATGCTGCACTGTTTAACTGAAGCAATGATTTTATACAATAACAATGATTGGAGTTTTTAAATAAATATAGTTAGGGATTATGATTGTGGTTAGTTTAGTAGAAAAATTAACAGAGGTAAAGGTAGGATAAAATGTTGTCCCTGCCTCTGATAAAGCAGAGGATAAAAAACAAAACACAGAAGTGTCACAGAGCTAAACACATGAGTTTCTAAAGAGGAGCCATATAGAATGTGGCTTGGGTCAATGATTAAGAAAAACAGTTGAGTCCCAGTAACCCAGCTAGCTTAAATTCTTTTAATCTTAATGTTGGGAGATGTGTTCACAGGTTTTGGAAGTGTATCATAGCTGAAAAAAAGCTTTGAAAATGACATAAAGTTAGACTAAGATGTTCTTGTTAAGTAACTTTGAGGTAAAAAACCCAAGGAGATAAGCTAAAGTTTAGAAAGGCACATAGTTGAGTAAGGAACTCATTAAGGTCAGGGAACAAGAATAATGCCTCCCAATTATTATTAGCTGACATGCCTTTCTTGCTAGGATGGATTGGTGACCAAAGGTGATGATAAATTCCTTGTGTCCATTTCTACCCTCAACTTCCTAATATAAAACAAAACAAAACAAATACTGTTAATGAGTGGGTATGCACCATAAGGATTTAAAGTAGAGTTGGCTGGTTCTTTTTCATACATAAAAGTTTAGATTTGTGATTCCTCTAAGATTTCTTATAAGATTGCCTTTTGAGATAAATGATAAAATGGTCCTTTCTTTGTAATCACAAAATGCAGCCTCCTAGCAAAAGAACTAGCTGAGAAAAATACCCTGCTTGCTCACACTCTGTTAACAAGTTGCTTGACCATGAATACACATGGGTTCTTGGCACAACTTGTTTTTCACCTCTAATACATAAAATGTTTAGTCCTGTAAGGGATATGGAAAACATACTTTTTGTAAACTTGTATTTACTGTAATCATTCAATTAAAAAATAGAATATAACCACATTGTAATTTTCATGTTGCTTGAAAGATTTTGCTGAGTTATATAAGCTGGAAGGGAAAAGTAAAGTGAGTTAGAGGGAAAACATCAAGAATGAGAGAAAGAATACACCAGGAAAGATACAGACAATTGAAACTATAGAAGAAGACTAAAGAGAATACAGAAGAAGGAAACCATCAAGAGAGTGTGTGAGTGCCTTACCCCCACAAGATAAAGAAAGTCATAGTATCCTGATTCTGTGGATTCTCTTTGAGCCCTGGGCTGCTGGAGGCTGGTCCTCACTGCAGCAGTAACTGACCCTGTAGAGCATTGTAGTGTTGTCCATTACTTAATACAAAGGTGTCCCAGACCCCTCTGTTTGAATGTTTCCTCCTTTCTATCCATCTTAAGTCTGTGAACCTGTCAATTGCAAAACTTTAAAGGCATCTACAGACTTTCCACTGTTTACCTCCAAAGCACCTTCCTCTCCTTTGAATTCTATAACTGCTTCCTGGATACTTTCCCTTGGGTATAAAACAAGCATCCAACTTAATACCAACAATCAAGTTTTTGATTCTATGTTCCCCCTGCCCTACTCTTCTTCATCTCATGAGATTTTACAGGTTGAACATCAAAAGTTATACTCTTGTGGCTTATTCTCTTTAGTTGCCCGTTTAAACCACCAGCCTCATTCTTGGTTCTTTCTTAAAATTCCTTCCAGAAGCCAACAAATTCTTATTCATTTTCACTGCTTCCATTCTAGCCCAGGCCATTAGTTTTTGCATAGACAGCTTCCCTGCTCCTAACCCATTTGCTGATTGACAGCCTATTCTCTATGGAGCAAGTAGGACATAAATCAACCCACATCATTCCATTGCTAACAACATCCAGCAACTTCCTCAATGGGTTCTGGGTGATCCTGAATGAGGGGGTCACCGCCTTCTTTCTGGCTTTATTTCCTATTCCCTTTCACCTTCTTCTGTCTCCTCTCTGTTTGCCCCCTTACTGTCCCTGAAGTATGACATGTGAATGTCTACCAACAAACTTCTGCATTCTTGGTTCCTTTTATCTGACACACACTTTCCTCTGAAAAGTCACACTCACTCCCTCACTCCCTCAGTTGCTTTCAGCTCTGTTTTCACTTTCTCAGAAAGATTTTGCTGACCCTGGTCCCCAGAACACACTTCCTACTTGACAGATTTGTTTCCAAAGCATGTCTTACTGCCTGACAATCACAATTACATATTCCACAAAATAAACTCAAGGAAACCTGGGAGCTTCATCTTATTTTGGATATTTTTCTGTGGTTTCTGTAGTCACTTGTGGCTGCAAAATGTAGACACTTTGGGTAATTGTTTGTTACTTCACTGTTCACCCTCTACTCTTGTGAATCTTCTTATTCTCTTTTCCTTTTGAAGTGAGAGAATTTGCCCTTTATAGTGGTAGTTATTATAATTTTAGTATGGGAAATTATACCAAGTTGGTAAGAATCTTTCTAAATATGGATTTTGGCATTTGTGCTAATTTATGATGATTCTTTCTATGAGTCATTAACTACCATTTAGTAAACATTTATGTGGCCTTCACTCAGCCACATGTTCTGTGTTACTTCTCCTAATCCTTACTATGACTCTGAGAGTTACTATTAGAAATTATTCCACTTGCCTTGATGTTACAGAAAGGAAATTGTGTTCAGAATGAGTTAAGTATGTTCCAGTGCACTAGTAAGTCCTAGCATAAGCCACACATAGGTGCCATCCCTCTAACTCAGATGTACTGTGGTTAGGTTAGTGAGATATGGCTCTTCATAACACTTAGAAGCTGTACCTGTGTGATGCTGATCAAGTTGTTCTCTTCCTCATAACACAGTGAGGATCATATCAAAACAAAAGACATTGTTAGGCTGTTCAGACAGTACTGGTAGCATGCTCAGTGAGTGGTATAATAGTACAGCATAAGAATTAGTAAAACCAAGGCTAGAGATGCCTCCAGTGGTTAAGGACCCTCGCTGCTCTTCTGGCTTTGATTTTCAGCACCTGCATTGAGTGGCTCACAACTCTCTGTAATTCTAGCTCCAAGAGACTAGACACCTCTGGTCTCCTTTGTGCACATATACATATGTAGACACATACACCTAAATAATTTCAAAAAGAATTAATAGATCTAAAACTTGCATGATTTTTTCAACTATCAGATAATACATATCCTTTACCCAAGACTGGTATAGCTGGGTCTTGAGGTAGACTGATTTCCAATTTTCTGAGAAACTGCCATACTGATTTCCAAAGTGGCTGTACAAGTTTGCATTCCCACCAACAGTGTAGGCTTCTTCCCCTTGCTTCACATCCTTTGTAACATAGGCTATCATTAGTGCTTTTGATCTTAGCCATTCTGATAGGTGTAAGATGGTATCTGAGAGTCATTTGATTTGCATTTCCCTGATAGCTAAGGATGCTGAACAATTCTTTAAGTATTTCAGCCATTTGAGGTTCTTCTGTTGAGAATTCTCTGTTTAGATCTGTACCTCATATTTTAATTGGATTATTTGGTATTTTGATGTCTAGTTTCTTGAATTCTTTATATATTTTGGAGATCAGCCCTCTGTCAGATGTGGGGTTGGTGAAGATCTTTTCCCATTCTGTAGGCTCCAATTTTGCCTTATAGAAGCTTTTCAGTTTCAGGAGGTCCCATTTATTAATTGTCAATCTCTGTCTGTGCTACTGGTGTTATATTCAGGAAATTGTCTCCTGTGCCAGTGTGTTCAAGGCTACTTCCCACTTTCTCTTCTATCAGGTTAAGTGTAACTGGATTGATGTGGAGGTCTTGAGTTTTGTGCAGAGTGACAGATATGGCTCTATTTGCAGTCTTCTACATGTGATCATCCAGTTATACCAGCACCATTTGTTGAAGATGCTTTCTCTTTTGTGTTGTATAATTTTGGCTTCTTTGTAAAAAAAATCAGGTGTTCATAAGTATGTGGATTTATGCCAGGGTCTTTGATTTAATTCCATTGATCCACCTGTCTGTTTTTATGCCAATACCATGATGTTTTTATTACTATAGCTCTATAGTAGAGCTTGAAGTCAGGAATGGTGATACCTCCAGAAGTTCCTTTATTATACAGAATTGTTTTAGTTATCCTGGGTTTTTTGTTTTTCCATATAAAGCTGAGTATTGTTGTTTCGAGGTCTGTAAAGAATTGTGTTGGAATTTTGATGGGCATTGCATTTAATCTGTAGATTGCGTTTGGTAAGACCGTCATTTTTACTACATTAATCCTACCTATCCATGAGCATGAGGGATCTTTCCATTTTCTGATATCTTCTTCAATTTCTTTCTTCAAAGACTTAAAGTTCTTGTCATACAGGTTTTTCACTTGTTTGGTTAGAGTTACCCTAAGATATTTTATATTATTTGTGGTTATTTAAAGGGTGTGGTTTCTCTGATTCCTTTCTCAGTCCATTTATCATTTGTATATAGGAGGGCTACTGACTTTTTTGAATTAATCTTTTATCTTCAGCCACATTACTGAAGGTGTTTGTCAGCTGTAGGAGTTTCCTGGTAGAATTTTGGGGTCACTCGTGTATACTATCATATCATCTGCAAATAGTGAAAGTTAGACTTCTTCCTTTCCAATTTGTATCCCCTTGATATTTTTTTGCCTTATTTCTTTAGCTAGACCTTTGGCACTATATTGAATAGATATGGAGAGAGTGAACAGCCTTATCTGGTTCCTGATTTTAGTGGAATTGCTTTGAGTTTCTCTCCATTTAATTTGATGTTGGATATCAGCTTGCTGTATATTGCCTTTATTATGTTTTGGTATGTTCCCTGTATCCCTGATCTGTCCAGAAACTTTATCATGACGAGGTGTTAGATTTTGTCAAAGACTTTTTCAGCATTTAATGAGATGATAATGTGGTTTTTCTTTCAGTTTGTTTACATGGTAAATTACATTGAAAGATTTTTGGATGTTGAACCATCCCTGCATCTCAGGGATGAAGCCTACTTGATTATAATGAATGGTTTTTTTAATGCATTCTTGGATTTAGTTGCTTGGCAAAAATTCTTGACAATTTATCATATTGTGTACCCCAATTGAATTCAAGAATCTCTAGGCCTTTTCTCTAGATACTAGAACCATTGATTTCTCCAAGTACAGCCACATTCTTACTCAGATAAGTACTCTCAGTATATGAGAATTGCTTCACACAGGAGGTCAATAACTTCATCTCTTCTCTTTCCACAATGGACCAGGCCAATTGCTAACCAACTTAAGGATGGGTGAGGAGATGTATGGTCAATGTTACCAGATAGCACGTCCTTTCTCACTTTCCCCTTCTCAACATGCTTCTCTCAACCCCTCCATGGTTTTCTGTAATACTTCCTCAATAAATTGAGTATATCCTTCTCTTTGCCTAAAGGTCTGTCTTCATAGAAAGCTGAGTTGCCACATGTGCCAAGGCCATATAGCTCTGAACATATTGACACTGGTGATGGTAATAGGATTAGCCAACTACTTCTTGTATTTCCATCAATCACATTTTCATGGCTGAGGTGATTTCCCAACTCCTCCATTCTCTCTCTCTCTCTCTCTCTCTCTCTCTCTCTCTCT
>CABHPR010115377.1:0-16615 GCA_902168415.1 Peromyscus melanophrys | reverse complement strand
GTGTGTGTGTGTGTGTGTGTGTGTGTGTGTGTGTGTGTGTGTGTGTGAATGTTTCCTTGATATAATGATATAAATATGATATAAAGTCATATTGTATTAGATGACCACCCAATCCCAAGTATGGCATCTTACTAACTGTATTTTCTATAGACCATTTCCAAATAAGGTGATATCTGAGTCACCAGGGGTTATTATGCTACAACTTGAATTGGAGGTGGGGCACACTGTAGCACCAACTTCTGCTCATTTTGGAAAGCTACACTGTCTCCCTTACTAAGCCCCAAGTATCTGGAGGTGCCCCAACCTTTACTAGCATTTTCTCCATGAGGAGCATGAGACTCTCCCTTTCTTTCCACACAGTTCAGTAGCTGCCCCCTGAAGTCTTTTGAGTCTCCCCTCCTCACTGATGTCCCCTGATCACATTATTTAGGATCATGCTGCTGTCCTTCCTTCAGTTCCCTTCTTCATCATTGTTCCTTTTCCCTACTAAACTCAGTAGCTTCTGCCGTACTTCCTCACTTTTCTGCCCCTGCCACTGGTCTCTAGAAGCTGATTGTGTTGTTTGTGTTTGTCTTGCTCTGGCCCTGATCCTGCAGTGTTGGCCTAGTGAAAGGCTTTTTATTTCATTCTTATGTGTTTCAAACATGCAACACAGTGTTTGAGACTCAGTAGCAGCTGAAAAAAATACAAGCTGTGATGATTGTTGTTATGTCAACTTGAGAAAGGCTTGAGTCATTGGGAAGGGGAACGCTCAACTGAGAAAATGGCCCCCATCAGGTTGGGAAAGCCTGTGGTGTATTTTCTTGACTGATGATTGATGTGGGAGGGCCCAGTTCCCTATGGGTGACGGCACACATGGCATGGTGGTCCTCAGTGCTATAAAGAAGCAGGATGAACAAGTCATGTGGAACAAACTGGTAAATAGTCTCCCTCTTTGGCCTCTACATCAGCTCCTCCCTCCAAGTTCCTGCCCTTGTCCTGACTTCCTTCCTTCCTTCACTGATGGAGTGTGATTTGGAACTGTGAACAAAATAAACCCTTTTGTCCCCAATTTGCCTTTGGTCATGGTGTTTTATTACAGCAAAGCAACCCTAACTGAGACAATCACATCTTTGCTAGCTTTAACATATGGGAGATGGAAGGTTGGTGGAGGCCAAAACACACCCTGAAATATTTCCTTGATCTCTAGGACTTAGCCTTGGAATTCCTATACCAGGTGTCCAAAGGCCATGTCAGTGGTGACAGCATATCTTGGTGGAACTTTTCATCCCCATATCCTGGAATCGGCTCCTTCGGGGAAGGCAGGGACCTCATTTGACTGCTTATACTCTTATTTGACACATGAAGAAGTGTCACTGGGACCACAGAGGAACTGCATCTCAGGACTCACTGTGACTTTTCTACTTATATCAGAAGCAAAGAGCTCCTAAAGTGACCGCAAAGTGCTGCTAGAGACATTTTTCTGACTTTATTGGAGTGAATGAGGTTAAGACAGTCCTCAGATGTCACATCCAATTACCTTAATAATCACATCAAGGCCTCTACTGGGCTCCTGATAGCCCATGCCAGGAGCAATTCCAAGGAGAACCTTGGAGATAGCCCAGCCCCTGTGTGTTTCTTGGTCTTACAACCCACATTTATATATAATGAGCTGTTTGTTATTAGCATCTGTTCTTGTAGAATGTGGAATCTAACAAGAGTAAATACACTTTCTTTACGAATTGCTGTTTTGTTTTTTTTTATTCTGGCCTCCTGCAGATATAGGCACACAGTAGATATTTGATCAGAACTTGCCATGTTCCAGCTAAAACTGCAGCGCCATCTGGGAGCAGCTCGAAAACATCACATAGGCTGCATGATCACCTTGGTTTCATTGTTACAGAACCTACTCTTCAGTCTTATGATGCCTTGCAAAAATCACTGAAAGGCTGCTTTAAGCAGTTTACCTATAGGTGGAAAGTTGGTAGCTCATGGAAGTGCTTGGAAGGGGTAATCTGACCTCACAGTGAAGCCTTCAGTGTGGAAATAGTTCATCCACACATCTACAATGAATGAGACTGCAAAGAAGGAGTGGTTACACAGTTGATACAAACTAGCATCAACTTTCAGCCATGTTCACTCATGGATAGCAACGTTATGCATGACTGGACAGGATAAGACAGGATGAGTATGGGGGGGGTATCTGTTGACTGTGGCAGCACATTTGATCCTTCAGTCCACCATGAGCAATAAACATGTCTCAGTCCTTGTTTGACAACCTATCACATGCTTCCTGAGCTTCCTGGGTGCCCTCTCCCCCAACCCTGCTAGTGCTGCCCACATGAGTCTGTTCAGAAGAAAGTACTGGTTCTTTTGAATTTTGATCAGAATGTATTCTCCCACAGTGGAGACATGTCAGGGATTCCAAGAAGCCCAAGCTCCAGGACATTGCTGTTACACAGCCTACAATCATCTGTGTTTGTAAGATTTTCAAAAGGTCCATGCCAGAAGCCTGGTATCACAGGTTTCCAGGAGACTGAATAAGAGGTCTCAAGTTCAAGTTCTGTTTGGAAAAATTAGCAAGAACTCATCTTAGTAAAATTTCAAAAGCTGTAGATATAGAGCTATAGCTCAGTGGTGGAACCCTTTTCTGGCATTTATGAGCACCTAGGTTTAATCTCTAGATTTTATACATGTATATAGGTATATGTCTTCCTGCATTCACATACATAGTGGGTTCATGTGATGTTATCCTCCATTCTGTTTCCCTTCTGCCATACTTTCTTGCATGTATGTGCAGGCAATTTAGAGTTATATCATAGTAGGGGCTTGTATTGAGAACATATATATTTAGTTTATCTTATACTGGCTATACTTACCTAGTTTAAGAAGAAATAAATCAGTACCAAAATCAATGCTCCAAATAGCTATAGGAAGCTTCCAGGATAATGTCTACAAAGGATATTAAAAGACAGTCTCTGCATTCTGCTTTCTCAGGAAGAAACAGCTACATTTTCAGTCCCTACAGAATCAAGTGACGACGGAGGGCACAGTCGTACCCCTCTCCCTCTTTGTTTCTTCAAAGAGCTGGTAGCAAGTACCAGGTTGAGTGATTCTGGTATGAAATTAACAAGTCCAAATGCAGGTTATTAGAATAGAGGCTCACATTACCCAACAATTCTATTCTAATATCTTTACCTAAAATTAAATTTTCATTCAGTCAAAATTATCTACTGCTTCCCTGTGTGATCTACTGCCAGGAGGACTTCCCTCCTTGCACCATCATCGTGAGCTCTCCCTCAGCAGAAAGTCATCTCCTGAGCCTCTCCTCTTTTAAAAGCTGCCATATTGCTTACTTCCTCAGCACTGTGATAAAACTCTGGGCAGAAGCAACTTAAGAGGTTGATTCGGCTCATGGTTTCAGAGATGATTGACTTTTGCGTGAAGAAAGAGTGGCAGAGTTTATGGGCAACAGAAGCATGTGGCTGAGGAATGGAAACATCGCAGGCATCAGGGAACCCTAAATTAGAATAAAGTGCTGGTGACACCTTCAGTGCCCATGCAGTGATCTACTTCCAGCAGGTCTTACCTCCAGTGTTGCTACAGCCTCACACATGGCACAAGACAGGCACTGGACGTTCAAACATTAGATGAGGGCATTGTGGATTCAAACTATAACATTCTCATCCTCTTCCCCAAAGGCCAGGGCTACTGCATAATGAAAAGTACGCTTAGTCCAACTTCAAGAGGACATATTATTTTAATATTTCCAATGCTGTTCAAAAGTCCAGAGTACCTACCTGGGACTCAAAGCAGTATCTCTGCTGCAGTACTATAAAATAAAATAAAATAAAATGAACCCAAGCAACAAAAACAAACCAAAGTAACTTATATGACTTTAATATACAATAGCACAGCACAGGCATTCCCACGGTCTCATTCTAAATGAAGAAACCAAGAGGAAAGAAAAGAAAGACTGGACCAAAGCAAGACTGAAGCCCAGCATTGTAGATGTAACTGTCTTGTTAAATAAGAAACACAAAGCCAATGAAGAGATGAAAGCCCAAGAGGTCAGAACAATAGTTAAGAGCTAAAAACCTTACCCTTCACTGCCCCTGCTGTCCTCCTCAGCAAGAGACCTACTTCCTGTCCTTTTTATTGACTTTCTATTCTACCTTCTCATTGGTTGTAAACCCAACCACATGACCTCCTTGTCACTGCCCATCTATACAGACCTCCAGATCTTCTGTAGTTGGTATTGAGATTAAAGGTGTGTGTCTCCATGCTGGCTGTATCCTTGAACACACAGAGATCTACCTGTCATGTGATCAGGATTAAGGGCGTGTGCTACCACTGCCAGACTTCTGCTATGGCTTGCTATTAGCTCTGACCCCCGGCAACTTTATTTATTAACATACAAATGAAATCACATTTCAGTAGAAATAAAATATCACAATACAGCATGGAAACATTAAGCTTTACTGCTCTAATATGATGTGTAAGTATGAATTAGGATCTTCTGCACTCAAAGGTATTTAGAAAGCCCACCCCTGTGGCCCTGCAAGTTTTAGCACATATGGTCTTTCTGTTGCAATGACACCATGCCATGTCTGCAGCTTTCCTCAGCAGGTGTTCTGTGTCCCTGGGGTCTCCAACACACTTGAGCTTTACTTAAAGCCTTATGCACCATATCACCTTGTTATGTGGTCTCTGTGTAGTGTCCTGTACTGATTCATATTGTCTAACACCACAGGGTTTTCTCTGGTGCTATGTGCCTGCAAAACATACCATGTAGGTGTTCCTAAGTTCTGCCAACAACTACAGAAAGAGCCAGGACCCCTGGACTGCTGATGTAATCTGAGTAACACTGCAAGTCAATCCAGAAAATCATCCCCTACATGGCTCCTCTCTAGTGGGCTGCCCTTTAGTCTTTCTCGTTTAAATCACTCTTTTCCTGGATGGCATCTGTGCTGATGTTCCAGCCCAAAGGGAGTGGCTTCTCTTAGTGGTGCCAGACTTTTCAGATCATCTGCTTTTCCACACTCAACCACACTCAACTTCAACTTTAAATGTTGCATACTCAGTTTTCAGACCAAACTGCATTGTTTTTATATCATTATGTTATCCTTCTCCCAGCCTCCCAGCCCTCACTGTAAACCTGGCTAAAAGTAGCAGTCAGTAGTCCTGCCATAACCTGAATGTTGTGCTCTCTTGGAATCTCTTCCTTCAAACTAATCAGTCCATTACTTCTGGGTTTAGCCTCACTCCAACTGTCAAAACATGGGGAAAATAGAACCAGATTGTTAGAGTATAACACAGGTGGCTCACTGTTCTTGAGGGCCCTTGTTCCATCCTAAAGCCTTAGGACACAGCCTTCCCCTACTGTCTGTATTTCCATCAGCTTTCTTGTTTCTGAGCTCCCAGAGGAACTGCCAGTTGAGTTCTGCTTATGCATTCTAAGGGCCTCTCTAGCTTGGTAAACTTGGCCACATTCCTCTATAAAACCATTTCTAACAGCCTGAGAACCATGAGTCAGTTTGATTATAGCCCAAACTCCATTTCTCTGGTACCAGTTTTTTGTATTGATTGTTTTCTTCTTCTTCTTCTTCTTCTTCTTCTTCTTCTTCTTCTTCTTCTTTTTATTATTATTATTAAGAAATTTTCTATTCATTTTACATACCAACCACAGATCCCCCCTCCTCCCTCTTCCCACTCCCTAGCCTTCGTCCCCAACGCATCCCCCATACTTCCAAGTCAAGTCTCCCATAGGAAGTCAGCAGAGCCTGGAACATTCAGTTGTGGCAGGTCCAAGCCCCTCCCCACTGCACCAAGGCTGTGAAAGGGGTCACACCTTACATACTGGGCTCCAAAAAGCCCGCTCATGCACCAAGGATGGATCTTGATCTCCCTACCTGGGCCCCCCCCCCCCAAACAGTTCAAGCTAGACAACTGTCTCATGTGTCCAGAGGGTCTAGTCCAGTCCCACGGGGCCACTCTACAGCTATTGGTCCACAGTTCATGGGTTTCCACTAGTGTGGCTGGTCATCTCTGTACATTTTCCCATCATGATCTCCATATCCCTTGCTTGTAGAATCCTTCCTTTCTCTCATTGATTGGACTCCTGAAGCTCAGCCTGGCAGCCAGCCGTTGATCTCTGCATCTGCTTCCATCAGTAACTAGATGATGGCTCTCTGATGACAGTTAAGGTATTCACTAATCTGGTTACTGGAGCAGACCAGTTCATGCACCCTCTCAACTATTGCTAGTAGTCTAAGTGGGGTCATCCTTGTGGATTCCTGAGAACTTCCCTAGAACTCTGTTTCTTCCTATTCCCGTGACATTTTCATTTCTCATGGTAACTCTTTCCTTGCTCTCCCACTCTGTCCCTGTTCTAGCTCAAACCTCCCATTTCCTTATGCTCTCACCCTCCATTCTTTGCCTTCCATTACCCCCCCTCACTCCCAGTTTGTTCTTGTAGATCTCATTTATTTCTCCTTCACTGGGCTATCTATGTGTCCCTCTTAGGGTCCTCCTTGTTAGCTATCTTCTCTGGTTGTAGTCTGGTTATCCTTTGCTTTACATCTAGTACCCACTTATGAGTGAGTACATACCATGTTTGTCCTTCTGAGTTTCGGTTACCTCACTCAGGACAATATTTTCTAGTTCCATCCATTTGCCTGTGAATTTCATGATGTCATTGTTTTTCTCTGCTGAGTAGTACTCCATTGTGTACATGTACCACACTTTCTTAATCCATTCTTTGGTTGAAGGTCATCTAGGTTGTTTCCAGCTTCTGGCTATTACAAATAGTGCTGCTATGAACATAGTTGAGCATGTGTCCTTATGGTATGATTGAGCATTCCTTGGGTATATGCCCAGGAGTGGTATAGCTGGGTCTTGAGGTAGATTGATTCCCAATTTTCTAAGAGAGCGCCATATTGATTTCAAAGTGGCTGTACAAGTTTGCATTCCCACCAACAGTGGAGGAGTGTTCCCCTTGCTCCACATCCTCTCCAACATAAGCTGTCTTTAGTGTTTTTGATCGTAGCCATTCTGACAGGTGTAAGGTGGGATCTCAGAGTCATTTTGATTTGCATTTCCCTGATGACTAAGGATGTTGAGTATGTATTGGTTGTTTTTGCATGGCTATAACAAAAGCTTAGACTTGACAGATGCTTATGAAAGGAAGGAATTATTTTGATTTTGGGGGTGTTTCAGTTATTCATACAAGAATGGCACACCAGAGTTCACGGCAGTGGAAGTGTAGAAACACTAGCAGAAACCACTCCCATGGTAGTGGATAAGGAATTAGAGTACTAGCGTGAAACAGAGGTCCCTATGGCCACTTGGGTCCAACCCTGTAAGGGCTCCACAGCTTCAAAAGAGCCCAACAAACTTAGGGTCAAGTCTTCAAATCATGAACCAATGGACAATTCATACTCATCCCCAGACAGTCACAGTATGTGGAGGTCATGTATGAGGTCATGTATGTACACACGTGTGCACATGCGTGTAGTGAGTAGAAGTGCTAAAAGAGAAAAGACCAAACTGACCCAGGCAATGGTTAAGTGTCTATACATTTTAAATGTTTACTTCCTTTTCTTCTCTTTCAAGTCTTCCTGTATGAGCTTCCACATTGAGTTTATGCATTAAATCTGTTTGTTTTGACCTGGATCCTAATAGACATCTTTTCATATGAAGTTTCAGCGTATACCTCTGCCATTTGTCTCTGCCATTCATTTCTAAATCACACCGCTGGAGTGAGTTAGGTTTATGATTCATTATCTCCGTCTCTGGTTCTTGCTTTATCAAGTAGAAGTATGACATCACACCCTAGTCCCTCCGTGGTTCAGTTCTTCAGTGGTTCACCACTTATAATCACTGATCACCTTCTTCAGTTTATTTGAGAAGTTTATAAACCAATTTCTGCCTTTTTAAAAGTTGCACCATTATTCCATTATTAATTTCATCTTAAATATTTTAATGTTTGTTACCTTTTCTGAGATAGAGTCATGCAAAGCGAGGCTTGAGAAAGATGAGAAAAATAATATATTTGAAACCATATTTGGTATAGAAGAGTAAATGATAGCAGATTAAGATGATATGAGAGGCCCACCATGTGTTGACTTTTACTTCCCTCTGGGAGAATGTATGCGTCCTTAAAAGATAGGATTTACACTGATGTTAAAATTAGTTGAATTGACTTTCTCTTAGTGGTTTCAAAAATCATGTTTTCCCTTTTGTGGAAAATAGAGTGATCTAACCACAACTTTTTCATGAATATTAAATAGACAAATTCTGACACATTCCAATTGTTAGTGAATGATATATTCCTATTTAGAACTTACTTAACCTTATTCCAGCTGTTAGGTTTGTTTGTTTGTTTGTTTTGAGACACTTGGCAATAGTTCACTGAAAGTTGCTGAGAAACCTACTCACTGATGTTTATTTTGCATACCTGAACCATGTTATTTGAAAAGTTGGCCTATGTTTAAATAAACAATTCACTATAATCTTTAAACGCAGTTGTTTCTTCTATAAAACACTGATTCCCAGAAGAATTTTTTATGATGAAGACTCACTTTTGGTTTTATCGTCCCAAAGGAAATACTTTGGAGCAGGTCTTGCTGGGCACTACACGGATGATGCCACTTGGCTTAAGGCCTGGCCTTTGACACCCGAGATCATATAGCTTATAAAATGATGACACTTCTACAAAACTCTAACACAAGATGGCTCTGAATAACACTAGAAGACAGTGAAAGATAGTTTCATTGGAAAAAAAGGAAAGAAATAATAAAATAATCCTAAGGTGACCAAAATGAAAAGCAAGAGAAAGTGGATCCAGATGAGATACTGATGTGGTTTCCAAAATAGAGTAAAAGAAAGATGGAAGCCATGTGAAGAGACCTTGGAGACTGTTGACTGCTCCTCTGAGGAATTCTGATAGGTTTCAGCATGGGATGAAGTTTTGTGCAGACATTGTAGATTTATAGACTATTAAGTGTTGAAAAGTCCATAAAGATACAATTCATCAGTTACAGGCAAGGAAACTGAAGTGTTGAGGCTTCAATGGCTTGGCAGTGATTCTACATACCATCAGTCACTCAGTGAGGCTGAAAATGCAAACAAGTGTGCCCATTACGTCCACTGTGCTGGGATGTAATGACTGGCCTAGTTGTGATTGGTTTTAATATGTTTCTCTTCTAAAGGCTTGTCAGATTAAAGGTTTTTCTCTGATTCCTAAATGGTAAGAAACTTGCCTTAAACCTGAAAGGTTCTTTTCAGTTCTTGTCTTGTGAAATTGTGCCTTATTGACACTGTGTTTGATTAATGTGGTTTTGATAATTCTTCATTGCTTTTAGACTTTGCAATAGGATTTCTCAATGTTTGGAGATTAGTTATTGTTTCTTGTGTTCCCACATTCATATGGTTGACTTAGACAATTTCTTATTCATGATAGAGATCTAAAGTTAGTACAAAACTCATACATGCCATATACATTCATACACAGCATGCATATGAATGCTATTGTCCCTTAGGCATTTTTCTAGTGTATTAGGTAAAAACACATATTTGCTAGTAGCTTTAGAAGTGGATTTTATTTTGTGGCTATTCATAGGTATTCATTATTAATTCAAGGCTTGTAGACTACATCATGAGGAAAACAAATACATTTGCTTAATCTTTTGGCATTTTTTCTTGGGTGTATGGAGCTTGCCATAGTCTAAGGCTTTCTAGTGATGAAAACATTAAATACTTATTTTCTGAGGTATAATTTGAAAAATGTTGAAGGACTTTATATTGGGAACACAGATTTTACTGACCAATGCCAGTAATGTTAATAGGATAGATTTAGGAGAAGAAAGTACCTGCTATCATTGTATATTTTATGTGAAATTTTATATGAATTCTGTAGTATAAGGTATAAGATATTTAGTGTACTTACATATACACATCTGCATGTATACGTATGAGCAAGGCTCCTGTCACATGTTCAGGTGCTGTTCACAAATCTCAACGTGATCTGAATGGTGCCTCCTGGAGCTTGGCAGAGCCCTGGAAGAGCAGGACTCCTAAAATGTCCCCAAAGCTTTCCATAACCAGGGAACAGCAACAGCACTCTGACTCTGAAATGCCTACATAGTTCTGGACACACAGAGATCCATGCTTTTTCATCCCCATCCCTCCACTCCAGCACAGACTTTGGCTTGATTTTCAGAACTGTTTCCACCTCCCCTAGGTTCTGCATGGGATTCTTTTCCTTGAACTGGTGGAGCTGCTCCTTTCAACCCTTTGGTCTTTGTAGCTTATACATAAGCATAAGATGGGGAGCTTCTTTGTTCTTCTAGGGAGCCCATGTAATCCTTGGGCTCCTCAGCCTGGTTTTTCCTCTATTCTTCAAAAAGAAACAAAGCATCTCCATTTCTGATTTTTCTTTAGCTTCTTTTGTCCCCAGTTCATCACTGCTCTCATTTCTTCCAACTCAGGCAAAGTTCTATTCTCCACCGTATTATTCAAAAGAAACACACAGTGGTACACACAGATCCTACACAATGCAGCCACAGCAGCGGCTGTGCTCTGGAAGGATGAGGAAGAAGTTGAGCAATGAAGCAGCACTAGGGAAAACCTGAAATGATTAGTTGACGTGGCAGATGTAGGAAAACACTCAACCTCAAATATAAGCATCATCCATACATATCCAGTGCTGCAGCTCAGTGAGCTCACCGAGGCTCAGAATGAGTGCTGTGATCTGAGTCCAAGCTTGTTTGGCCTCAAAGAAGGTATGCTGGCTTAGTGGGCAAAGATGCTTGCTGCCAAGCCTGAATTACCTGCATTCAAGCCTTGGGACCTACATGGTGGAAGGAAAGAATTGATTCCTGCAGGCTATCCTTTGACCTTCACACACACACACACACACACACACACACACAATTTTTTTTAAATAAACAATATCAATGGTTATAGAAATGAAGACATTTAGATGGGAAATGAGTGTCCATTGTGAGTATTTCCCATGTGCAGTGCTGTGCACTTTCAGGATTCCTTGTTGGGACTGCATGTTAATTGGGAGTGTTCTATACGTTTTCTTTCCTGTGTGGACCCCTGAGCAGAGAGGAGATCCATTTTTTTCGGGATCACTTCACCATGAAAGGGTAATTCAAAATGGCCCTAGAATAGTGCCATGTGATCCCACAAGCACCATCCAATTCATTCTCTACATTTGAACAAACAAGCTAAAAACATTAATAGTTAAAAAGGAAAGAAGGATGATGGAACACTTGTTTGATATATTTTAATGTTTTACCTTTGCATATTTTCTGTGGCTTATACCATGATATAACAGCTGAATGTTAATAAAGAAAATTCTATGATACTCTTAAAATATTTAGCCTCGAAAGCCAGAGATAGCAGTGCACACCTAGAGTCCAAGCTTCTCTGGAAACTGAGGCAGGAGAATGGATTAAGCACAGTGGTTCAAGGCCTGTTGAGGCAACATAGTAAGGCCTCATCTGAAACAAACACTGACAGACAAATATAGTGTCTGCTCTTCTGCAGAAAACTTGATTGACCTCAATTCTGAATTTTAATGCTGTACCTTGATTCACCAGCTCACGCTGTGCCCATATCAAATGCCATTAGAATTTTCAGGATATTTTACATGATGTGGATGTTCTAAAATGAATGTACAAACATACAGAGCCCTTGGGATGACAGTGGCACATATGTGGAATTTTAGGAGCAAATCAACAAACCATGAAATAAAAGGTATGGGGCATTGTGGGAAAACATGATTGGTGTTTTCCTCACACCCTTGTTAGCTCAGTATCTCATTAGAATGAAAAGTATCCCTGTTGACAAATAAAATGCAAGTTTATTCATGAGTTGTAGCACTAAAATAGTTTGGTCACTTGTGTTTATTTGGATTCATCAGGTTGTTTTCCAAAATAGATAAAAGCTAGAATGTTCACTGGAAAGTTATGAATAAGAGGGCTAGTGTTCAGTAAGTAATGTATCTGAGAGAAGCTGGAAGAGTCTCGATATGAACAAGATTGTATTAGACACTTGCTCTGTGCCATGTACTCTGGGGAGTAGCTTTGACTCAAGGAAACCTTAAAAGTAAAACAAACACTACCAAATATGCATCTAGTGAGACCTTTAAAGGCATTTGTAATACCAGTTGTAAACTTGCTTAAAACTACTCATGAGTTGGATAATGTGATTTAAAAAAATATTGTTCACTAATAGGCTTTAAATCTTTTTTCCATTGTTTATTAGTTTTCAAAGGTAGACATGTTACTTGGACTGTTAACATCATTGCATCAAGAATCACCTAGATTAGAGAAGGTCACTTCTGGGTGTCTGTGAAGGCATTTCCAGAGATGGCCTGAGAAGGAAAGCTCTCACATAAAGAATGGCTCAACAGAAAGGGGAGGGGAGGTTGAGTCAGAGAAAGCAGGATTGCTTGGAATATATTCTTTTGTGCTATCTTGACCTGAATCCTTCCCCTGTATCATCTTTCTCTACAACCTGTGCACTCTAATGTGAGCTGTCCTCTGATACCACATATTTCCAGTCAAAATTTCTGCCCAAACACATGAGGCCAAGCACCTACAGATGAACACTACTGATGCCCCAAACCAAAATAAATCCTTCCTGGCTGTTTCTATCAGATTTTAGGTCATCGCTCCCAGCAAGGTAACTATGCAGTAGGAAAGTAGTTGAGAAAGAGGTTGCCACCCTCACTGACTCTCATCTTAAAAAACGATATTTGAACATGTTTACCAGAAATAATATAGCTTACTAACTAAGATTATCGAAGATTATCACTCATAAGCTTCGTATGGTTGGAGTGGTGACATTCACAGTTTCTGATTGTATGACTAATTTTTATTTTGTTTGGTAGTTGTTTTAATTTTATACTTATAAAGGTTTACATAGATGTTTAATGATGTTTAAATAATCAGTGTACCTTTCATGCTACTGAGAACCTTACTTCATGAGGAGAGGGGTCAGAGGGACGCCATGATGCCTTCCTAAAGCATCGTGACTTTAGCAGCTGAGATAAAAGGTCATGAGAAGAGTAAAAGTTATGTCATTAGCTACACGATACCAAAATGGCCTTCTTTTTCTCAGATCATTTTTTATACCCATCAGTCTGAGTTTTTCCCCCTTATTTTTGAAAATTCCATACATATATACTATGAAATAAGATCACATCCACTCCTCATATCCAGCTCCAACATATACCTGTTCCATACTTTCTCTCTCCAAACTTCACATCTTCATTATTATTATTACTATTGATAATCCAATAAGTCTAATTAGTGTACCAATATGTACATGGGTGTAAGACCATCCACCAGAGCATGGAAGACCTACCTCAAAACTTATTTCCTCTGCCCCAGCAACCATCACCTGTGAGTGATAGCTGTTCTGTAAACGGTGAAGCCTCAAGATCCCCTCCCCCGTTTATATCAGAATTTTACTGGCTTGATCTTGTGCCAGTATTGTGCAGGTTAACTGGTTTTTTTTTTTTTTTAACTCTTTGCTCTTTGGCTCTTTTGGGGGGTTCTACCACCCAGCTCTGAAATAAATCACACAGGGGCTTATTTTTTCTTATAAATGCCTAGCCTTAGAATAGCTTATTTCTAGCCAGCTTTTCTTTTCTTAAATTATCCCATCTATCTTTTGCCTCCGGGCTTTTATCTTTCTCTATTTCTGTATATCTTTTCTTTCCTTTTTAGTCTGTGTCTGGTTATGTGGCTGGTGGTGGCCCCTCACATACTCCTCTCCTCCTTTTCTCATTCCTTTATGTGGTGATATTGTGTTCCCCAATATACTGTGCGCCTTAATAAACTTATCAGGGGTCAGAGAACAGAACAGCCACAATATTAAACATAGAGGTTAGACAGTGGTGGCACACGCCTTTAATCCTAGCATTCCTAAGGCAGAGATCAACCTGGATCTCTGTGAGTTTAAAGCCACACTGGAAACAGCCAGGCATGGTGACTCATGCCTTTAATCACAGGAAGTGATGGCAGGAAGCAGAAAGGTATATAAGGCATGAAAACTAGGAACTAGAGCTGGTTAAGCTTTTAGGCTTTGAGCAGCAGTTCAGCTGAGATTCATTCTGGATGCGGGACAGAGAGGCTTCCAGTCTGAGGAAACAGGATCAGCTGAGGAACTGGCAAGGTGAGGTGGCTGTGGCTTGTTCTGCTTCTCTGATCTTCCAGCATTCATCCTAATAACTGGCCTCAGGTTTGATTTTATTAATAAGACCTGTTAAGATTCATGCTACACCTTTATCCAAGATTTCTTCTCCTATTTATTCTCTCTGACTGCCAGCCCCACCTATCCTTTCTCCTGCCCAGCTATTGGTCGTTCAGCTCTTTATTAGACCAATTCGGTGTTTGGAACAGGCAAAGGAACACAGCTTTACAGAGTTAAACAAATGCAACATAAAAGAATGCAACACATTTTTGCATCATTAAGCAGATGTTCTAGAGCATAAACAAGTGTGACACATCTTAAAATAATATTCTATAACAGTTAACCACTATTGCTGTCAAGCCCAGAAAACAGCATTTCCCAGCTCTTCTCTAAATTCTCCAACTCTCACATGCTTTCTGTCTCCTGTGATCTTCTCTGAGTCTCGGTAGGGGATGGGAAGGAAACTGACAATGGTGTCCGTTTAGAGCTGACACTCAGTCTCCTCAGAACTGTGACCAGTGCTTCCATTGTTTTAAAGTGGAAAATCAATGATTATCTCTGCATATGTAATAGAAATATGCATTAATTCTTCTCCAGTGTAAAAAGATTATCTGTAAAACTTGCAGATATCTGTAAAAAAAAATCCAGAAAACTTGCAAATTTTAAGAAATCAAGGAGGATTTGAAAGCTTCTCTCTGTGCGTTGTGTGTCTGGTACATGACTCAGCTCCTGAGGGGCATGTATTTTGCCACAGTGCTTTTATACTTGAGAAGGCAATTTTGTAACATGTACCAAGAGCTTTAGGAATGTCCTTACTCTCTGAACCCAAGCTTCCAACATGTAGAATTTGCTTTAAGGCAAACATGAAAGATGTTCATTGTTATGACTAGGATGAGAATGAAACAGTTTTAAGTGAATAACCTGAGCAAACAAGCATAAGAAAACAGCTAACAAAGTTTAGGATGTTCAGAGTGTGAGCTGCATTGCTGTCAGTAATGTGGATTGAAAAATGAGTCGGTGCTCATAGAGGAAATATAAATCAAATGAAAGTGAGAAATTGTACTTTTTAAATGTCTAAAGTATTCGTCTTCCAACCTCACTGTATTTCCTTTTTTCTTATGCTGACACCTCCCCTACCCTTGCCATGCAGCTTTCAGGGTAAGGACAGTGCTTTGATTATCTGAGAATTCCCTTTGTTACAAATTATAGATAATCTGAAACTTCTCTTAAAAGGTAAGAAAGATGAAATAAAATTATTTGGTTGTTTATATCATATAATAACTGATCAACTGTGAAATGTTTCCGGACCCCAATATTAAGTCTCTCCACCAACGCAGTAAGCCAAATCTAGCCAAATTAAAAAGTAAAGGACCAGGTTTAATCTGAACAAAGTACTACAGGGGGACTCTCAGGAAAGAAAGCAGGAGAGAAATCACATGGCCGTTCTAAAGGGGGTGGTTTAAATCCCTGTAGGGGCCCGGGGTGATGACATGTCCAGTCCCAAGGTAGGTTCATGCTATGGTAAGCTTTTGGGCAGAGTCTTGGACCACTGCCCAGAACTGGGCTTTTAGTGGTTTCTCTGAGAGAGTGGGGTTTGGAGGGGGAGGAGTAGGGTGAGCTGTAGGTGCAGAGCAGTGATGTGACCTCCACAAACTGGGTGGAAATGGACTTTTGGCAACTTCTCTTGAGAGGGTGGGGTTTGGGGAGGCAGGAATGGGGCTTCCTCAATTGGTGTGAGCTATTCCAGGCAAACAAACTGTTTTGCATTTTTCAATTTATTTAGTAGTTTTTACCATGTTCAGAATAAGAATGTTTTAAAGTAACAGCAAATTTAGCTTCTTGAAAAGAGAGATGGTGGCTCCTTCCCTGGAGCCATGAAATGGTTCTTTGTAATCTGACTCTTATTTAAATAACCCTCTCTTATTGGACCAGCCTGCAAGAGTAATAGTGGCTTGTCTCCCTCTGTCCCAAGGTATTTTTTTGTAGATTGAAAGTATTCAACAGCAGAATGCTGAGTAGTTACTGGTTCTAATCTGGGGAACCCACCCTTGAAGTAATTCCTGTTTAGGAACTGATTCTGCAAATGGCCCATTCTCTGAGCTGCCTTTCCATCAAAAGGTTTCATTTTGATTTGCAAACATTCCTTTTTTCCTAGAAACACTTCCCATAGTTAGCCCTTGCTAGCTGAGCACAATACTGCCTGAAATATTACATCAACATATCAAATTAATTGCAAGGAGTCCAGACCTGACTCCAAAGAGGATTTGTAACACCTGACTCCAGACTGAGTCACATAGCTTCTGAAACTCTTTGAACTGTACACTTGAGACATGTGTTGCTCTAACACAATTGAAATATATTTTTAGCAAGGAAAACTTGTGAGAAGTTAATGGTACAATGTTCTTCCTTTTTTTTTTTTTTT